>KN883621.1:33741-55004 GCA_000934455.1 Apostichopus parvimensis | reverse complement strand
GTCAATGAAAGAGCTACTTAACTAACAATTCACACTCTGGTAAAGCCCTAGCTTTTGTTTTCATAAAGAAGTGATTTACCAAAAGATTTGACAAAGTACCAAAAAAAAGGTTTAAGTTTCTAGATTTCAAAGAATGGATAAGTTGGTACTGTAGCTTGCTATATTTTGACAATGTTGACTTAGAGTTATTCACAATGTTATTTTAGTGGAGAACTAAGCTTTGGGTTCAGTAGGCCACAGAGCCCGTAATTTCATACTAACACTGACAACCTTTGTCTATGAGTTTAAACAATGTGAATGTCAGATCTAAATCGATGCTGAAATTGAACAAATGTTTTTAAATATTAGTTCTAGTTTTCCTCTTGAAACTTTGAAATTTGTAAATTTGCTGCTCAGTTTGACTTTTTAAAAAATGAAGTGATCGAGTGTAAAATGGAATGAATGTTTGTAAGAACTCTACTCAATGTATGCTGCTTTCAGTATTAATCAATTTAAACATTTCACGGGTGTATTTAATCCCTCACTGACAACAAAACTGTAGATAACGCTTGCATACAGTAGTTATTTATATATTCGCTCATTTGCACCTTACCTTAATGAAATAATGCATACTACTAGCGAGCTAATAAGGGTCAAGCTTTACTATATTATTATCATTGATTAATCATTTAGTATGATAATCCTAGAAACTATGCCGGTCTGGAAACACAGTAGTTGCTCTGCAGAGTTTCTTGTCAACATACTGGACAACTATAACTAACAATCACTCACATTTTGCTAACTGTAAAATGAGGTAAAGATAGTGATAAACCCAACACTTAAATCTTGTTCTGTACAGTACATCCATTTGTTAATGTTGGTTGTTCTTAAAGTTTGAACAACATGTCAGCAAAATTCAGAACTAACGAACCCAAACTTTTCTGTTTTACAGAAATTGTTTACATTGTTTCATTCCTTCATCGACACAGAATTTGCACAACCACAAAAATGATAACGTCAACTTGTCAAACATTTCTTTGCATCCGTTTATATCACACCTGAACCGTTGATCATTCGTTTCAAATATTTGGTCTGCAATACAATTATGAAATATTACTTGGTTGTTAGAAACCAGTCAGTGAGAACAAAAATAATATTACGTGAGATGGTTATTTTAACATCTGCAGTAGAGTTTAACCTGATTCCCCTGAAACCTCTAAAGTACAGCTTTTATTAGTTTCAATAAATCAACAGTACTTGTGGAAATCCCATATTTCTTTCTTTTTAAATGTTTATACTTCTTTCATTTGTTTTACTCTTACTTTTGCTCCACCTTTAATACAATATGTAAAAAATAAATTCAGTAAGATGCAGTATAAAGATGATTTTATTTGCAATTTATACCCTGTTATGTTGTCTTTTGAGTATTAAGCTAAATGTAGTGAACACAGTGATTGTTCTTTTGAGTGATGATATTCAATTAAAGAGTTATTGTTCTTGGCCTAATTAATTCTAAATTTGTTTTGTTTTGGTTACATTAATTTTTTTCCAGCATCAAGATGTAGTGTTAAAGTTTCTATTCATTGTTTCCTTGTAATTATTTATATACTTATTATTTTCATGTATTTATTTTCAACATTGGTGAAACATGTTTACTTTGGAATCATGTGGAAACACTCGAAGGGATTTTCTTTATAACTGAAACTTTTCATTATACCTTGCACTTACCACCAGATAATATCAAAACATACCATTTACTTACACAGAACATATCTAAACATACCTTTTACTTACACGGTGCATATTTTAACATACCATCTACTTACACGGTACACATCTAAACATACCATCTACTTACATGGTACATATCAAAACATACCATCTACTTACACGGTACACATCTAAACATACCATCTACTTATACTGTACATATCTTAACATACCATCTAATTATACGGTACATATCTTAACATACCATCTACTTACAAGGTACCTTCTCACACAACCTCATCATTTCTAATGTAAGAAGTGACTGTATCTCACATTTCATTAATTTCTTGCAAACTTAAGTGCGTATACTTTTTGCGATATCCCATTCTTTTGATTAATTACTGGTTAAGCTATTTCTGTCTTAGGAGTCACTAAAAATTTAGTTTAAATAGTTAGTTTTACAGGAAACTTTTACCCCAAATACCTGAATTTTTCTGTAATCGTTTTCCTTCCAATTAGTCTCCTGCCGCCCCTCCTGGCCAGTCACCCTCGCCTCCATCGCAATCCGACCACTCTGCAGGGACCCCAGAGGGGAAGGGGTCACCACTGGCAGGAACACCGGATGGTATGGGAAAAGATTCTGAAGAAATCACAAACCTCAAGTGCACTGTCCAAGACCTCCAAGAGAAATTGGACACCTTGAAAATGAAACGAGCCGAGGACAAAAGCAAACTGAAAGAAGCAGAAAAGATGAAAATTCAGTTTCAACAGGTTTGGTTTGACATTTCTCCTGCACATGATGAAATTTTTTATTATAATTCCAAAAAATTGTTACTAGTTGAAAGATTCATAGTTGGTAAACAAAAGAGTAGAAAATATCTATTATCCCTTTTTCATTTAGTTTCTATTTATTTTCTATTTATTTTCCATTTATTTTTCATTTATTTTAGTAAACGTGTGTTTTACATATTCATATTTGCAGACTTTGTTTAAGTTATACATTTGCAGCATTGTATTGACTACATTTGCAGCATTGTATTGACTACATTTGAGACAGTTATATGACTTTTCTTTACACAGCTACAAGAATTTAAAGCCAAGATGGTGGAGGCCAAAACTGACTTGGAAAAGCAGTTGCAGGAAGCTAAGAAGGTAACCCTTGACCTCTTCTTTTGTTAGACATAGGCATAAGGGTGGGTTGGATTTTGGCCATGACGGGGGGAAAAAAAATTGCCAAGAACACTTCTGATAAAGCTGATCGGGCAAAAGTGAGAATGAGGTAGTTCAGCATGCCACTCAGTGGGCAAAGAGGATGAAGTTTACATTTTAGAATTAGGAACACATTTTGTGATTAGATATAACTTTAAAAAAATTGAAATAAAACTGTAAGCAAACTGCTTATCCACTAGAGAGCCTGTGTAGGAGAATGTGTAAAAGTAAGTTGGCCTGACGTTTCGATCCTAGCAGGATCTTCTTCAAAGGCTAAATGACAAGATATAACTTTGCAAGGTGGGGGAGACAATCCTAGAACCCATCTGATATTATGATGTACTTCCACATCTCCAATGTATGGTTGTTGTTCCAAACCAGTGTAGTAGTCTCAGTCATAAGATTCACTGTGTGTCTCATTTATCTCTTCATCTTCAACAGGAGGCACGAGAGGCAGTGGAGGAGAGAGACAGGCACGCAGAGGAAATGGCAGGAGTCGCAGAGACGATAGAGATGGCAGCATTGGACAAAGAAATGGCTGAAGAGAAGGTTGGTTTTATTGTAGTGTTTAAAAACTGTGGCTGTAGTAAATGTCGTCTCATCTTCATTGAAGTTTTCAATGGAATATGAATGACAGACTATTGGAGTTCTGCATATGTTCAGTCAATGTGTCTGTGTGTTAGGTATTGTGGTTTTCCATGACTTATCACTAAGTCACATACCTAACACACCAACTTATGTTTTCTTTTTGCAAGGGAATAGGGATTCCCTATTGGTATTTTTGATTTATAGACATATCACATGTGCTACGATTTGCCATCTTAAGATAATGTCACAGTTAAGGAAGTCAGTTCACTATAGAAGGCCTACAGGGGATCGAATGGTGCTGTCATATAAAAGCTACCTTCAATTTTTGACTTAGATGGTTGAAATTCTCTAAATCAGATTGGGGGTTTTTTAAACATTTTTTTTTACTCAACTGTTGAAAGTTTGTTGCCTCAGTTGCCATCCATGTGACCCTACCTGAACCCCCATTGTACTCCAATGTGACCTGATAATGGAAGGTACTAATCAAATGTAGTACAAACAGAGGAAATTTATGTCAAGGTTTTAACCAGTTTGAAGTCATTTCACGTTCAGTAAGGCCAACCCAACATGTTGCATATGCCTGACAGGCTGAGAGGATCATGCAGTGTGTGTGGCAATTCACATCAGCAAATAGATTTAATCACAGAGAAATAATCATTCATGTGACTCAAAAAATCACCAGTCTTGATCAGAAAACAGTAGTTCAATGGGTTAGTATCATGGTATTATTATGAGTCGTTATTAGGTCTATGGATCCGGAGGGTTATCAATAGCAGATCACAACGTTGGTACATTGCATCTTTCTATGTCCATCAGGCTGTGTGTGGCCAGCTTTAGGTGCATGCTCGACTCAAAATCTTTGTGTTCAGCTGGTAAATTGAATGATATCATAAAATATTAACGCTTCGTCCATCTGGACACAAGATAGTTTGGGTCTTAAATTTCATGTTTGTTCATTTCATAAGGTCTGCAAATTTTCTGTATATAAGTTCAGCTTTCAAGACAAACGATGGTAAAGATAGCTTTTCATTGTTCCTCTTGTGTGACATTTTCTTTGTAACTTTCAAAAACCCGATCCCTTTTTGCATGACCGGTCTGCAGAAAATGGCGATGAAGTGCTTTCTATCGTTCTAGCAAATTCATTTGGTTTAGATCCCTTAATACTGTCATAAACTTGAAGTGCTACCTTTAACTACTTAAGAAACGAATAAAACTCAAGAATTAAGATACATTTTGTCCATGTGATGTGTCACGAGATGTTTAACGATGAATTTGTTTGTCTTTCTTTGTCAAGGCCGATAGTCTCCAGATCGAAGTGGATCAATATAAGGATAGAGTGGAAGAGTTGACCCTTGACCTTGAGCTCTTGCGCAGCGAAATTGAGCAAGAAGGTTTGTTGGCTTTCGTATATCCTATAAAAAAGCAGAAGTCATATCTTTAGATGAACAGCATGAGAAGTATTTTCAATAGGTGTCATTGATTTAAAAGATAAGCCTACTCGAAAAGAAAGTTCAATCGTAGTGTTTAATTGCTATTTGTTTTGTTTTAAATTCTGTTAAGTGGGGAAGAAATTGGTATAATTTGTTATGACACATCTGTGTTTTCTTATGCTATTCCGGTAGTAATTTCAGTGTCTATAGAAAACAAATTCTGAGCCTCCTCTTCGAAGAAGTAGTGGATTTTGCCACTTCTACAAACCTGGAAAAGTGAGAACATTTATCTCTGGTACATATTGTTTTAGCTATCTGTTATAGCTATCAGTTATAGCTATCTGTTATAGCTATCTGTTATAGCTATCTGGATTCAAAGTGGATTTGTTTTTATTTGGCAGGTTCTGATGGAGCTGCCACCAGTTACCAGGTGAAACAATTGGAACAGCAGAACAATAGATTAAAGGAAGCTTTGGTCAAGTAAGTCACCCTGTTATGGTATCACACTCTAGATATTTTATATCAAATATTGCAATCCTGCTATCAATAGATTGTACATGTTGGAAATATGTTGTTAAATAAGTTATGGAACTTTTCATTTATACCACATGACGATCATCTTTCCAATTGTTTTAATAGGAGACACCAACCCAACTAGCATCTTTGGCCCATATATGATAGAGATCATTTTTTAAGAACAACTCACCCAAAACAGCTATGAAGATCTCCTTTAGTTTGGGAGGTATCCTAGTTTAAAAGTCATGTCTGGGAGGTGTCATGCTGTAACTTTGTGATATCACAGTGCCACGAGGATCTGAAAACCTTTACTTTACTTTTCTCTTGTTTTCGTCTCTTCATATTTCAAGGTAGAATGTTAACAGTGTTGACACTGATGCCAATGCTATCAAGAGGCTGGACTTTTTTTTTAGATTTGAGCACTTGCAAACCCATCTCCATGACAGAAAATAAATATTGTAATTAATGAAGAAAGCGTTAAACAAAATGAAGCATGGTGTGGCTCGATGATGTCATATTTAGACTTGATGAAGTCTTCAGCCTTTTGTGTGAAGAAACATAATAAATCTGTGATATCTACTGGATGGAATCAGATATGTCTTAGCTGTTTGGGGGAAGTTGTTCATGAATTGATCTCTAGCAAATAACACAGTAATGATTGTAGTGTTTGTTGTCTCATTTATCTCTTTAGTGAAAAGCTCGAGAAAATGTTCATGCTTGAGGTCTTTGGTAGACGAATCATTTATTCGTCAGTTTATCAAACTTTCACTCCATGAAACTGTCTCGACCAAGAGTGTCTGAGGCTTGCAAATGTAATGATGCATTCATATTTTATGCAAACACTATTTATTTGGTGTTTCAGATTGCTTATGCCATAATACAGTGACGTAGAGTAGCAGGTATTGATAGTTGATGTAAAAACTACATATTTGTGTTTTTAGAAATGCTAACAAAATGTTTTACAAGAGCCATCAGGTTAAAAAGTTGTGCAGAAATTACTTTTCTTAGCTTGCCAGTGGAAAAGGAGGCCCTTTCATCTCTCCATTCTATGATAATTTATAGGTTGAGAGATCTTTCCAATGACGAAAAACAGGAGCATCAGAAAGCGATGAAAGATAAGGAGAAAATGGGACAAGATATTAAAGATCTCAAAGCTCAAAAGGAAAATACTTCAAAAGCTCTCTCGGTGAGTTGATTATGTTTCGTGCCAATAGTTGGCTACGCACATATTATTAACCTGTCGTAGTTGTTGACTGTCTCCTCGTAACACATCTCAATTAGTTTTATATCAAATGTATAGAATGTGGAACTATGTCTGTACTGCCTTGATTACCTGTAGTACCTGTATGAAGGACACATGTCCCTAAAATACATCAGAAAATCTTTCCTTTAGTCTGGACTTTTCATTACATGGTTTATAGATTAAATATAAAATACAATAATATAGAAGTATTCCAGCAGAATCTCTGCCAACACTTAGTACTAGAGGGGCTTGGGGAAAGAGGGGTGGGGGCAGGGGCAGAGGGATGGGGGTTGGGGAAGAGGGGTGGGGGTTGGGGAAGTGGGGTGGGGGTTGGGAAGAGGGGTGGGGGTTGGGGAAGAGGGATTGGGGGATTGTGTTTTTTTTTAAACAGAATATGACACATGCATCATATCAAGCTCAAATTCAAAGATAGCAGAACTATACGTTTTACCTACTACAAGGTAATTTATAAAATGATGGGGGAAGTTATAAGCAAATAGTTTGTTCTGCAATATAAGTTCTAAAAGATCCAAGTGACACCTGCAGATAAACTGCAGAGTTTGACAACCCAACTTCATTCTGCAAGCTACAGAAGTAGAAAATTTACCAAAAATACTTGACACTCACCCATTAATAGAAAGATATCTGTTTTCATAGCTACTGTACCATTAATGATTTGTAAGTGAAGGCACTTTATCTGCATTAGAGTAATCTCGGACTCTGGGTCTACCTAGCCTAGGTATGGAATATGATAAATGGAAATTAATACCCCAAATGGTCTGGCATAATTCTAAGGGTTATATAATTATGTATATTCTAATTTGACAAATTGATGTAATGGACTAACAAGATGGATATAGAATGCTTGTTCAGGGTTGTTTTTTGTTTAGATCTTTTATCACTTGTTTTTCAGGAAGCTGAAAGCCAAGTTATAGAGCTCAAGGAACAGGTACATTTCTTGTATTTTATGTAAATTTTTTTAAGTTGTTTGTGAAATAACAGATTGCTGGTACTGGCCAGCGATCTGTGCTAATCTGTGGTTGTTGAATGATACATCTTCGTTCATAGTCCGCTCTCTCCATCCCTAGATCGAAATATAACAATCTCGGCCATCTAAACTGCTAGTATGCAGGACCTGACCATTGGAAAGAACTCCCTGCTTCTATACATTTTATTGACAGTCTGAGCTTTTTCGAGTCCAAACTCAAAACACACTTATTTCATATATTATTGCATTCAGATCATTGCATTTTGTTTCATTTTAATGTAAAGTGTGTTAAGATGCTTGGCAAATTCTTGCATTATCAGGGAATACTCTATCCAGTATTGCATCACAAAATGCTATAAAAAATGGGCCAGCTGCTATACAAATGAAGAAAGGTTTTGCAGTTTTGTACACAAGAATCATTGTACTTTATAAGAGACAAAATTCGGGACTTCAAAACTGCTACAGAAAATTTGGAATACTAAATTATTCCCTGATGATATAAATATGATATTATTATTATTATTATTATTATTATTATTATCATCATCTATGTTGTTAGTGACTGTATACAAACAGAAGCAATCCATATGAACCCATTGGCTCCTCATATCTTTCGCCAATACAGGATCATTGTCATAGGTAGTCATACTCACAGCTTCTTGACCAAAATGTTTGTAAAGCTTCATCCATTGGCTATATTTACCAGACTTCAACGGTCTCCTCGTAATATCTAGTTCTTGAGAGTTCAAACTAGTTATTGTAGCCTTCATAGATATCATTTCATGACATAAAATTAAGAATTGAAATTTTAAGAAAATATAATTGAAAAGATTAGTTGTGAAACTTCAAAAATGTAACATGTAAAGGTTTACTTATATAAATGAAAATTGTATAACTTTTTTGCAATGATTTTATAAGTCATTACAATCTTTTACATTCCAGACTCCTGAATGAAATTTGTTAATGAAATAGAACCTGAAGCCAAAATGTCTTCAGTATAATTTCCCACAAAAGACAAGTGTCCTGCTATATCTTTGTCTGTTGTCTTTTGAGGTTGCAAAATATTCTGACAATTTTTTGCTCGGTTCGTGTTTTATTTCCCTTAGGTTGATGCCGCTCTTGGTGCAGAGGAAATGGTTGAATCTCTGACTGAGCAAAATCTGGAACTTGAAGAGAAGATTGAGAAACTGGAAACTGACTTATCAGATTTGGTTTGTTTTGCAGGAGATTATATTCCATACTCTTTACTATCATCAATATTAATTAATGCTTTTCATTTAAGAGATTTCAGCTTGTCCATTTATCAATCCCAAATGACTACCACTACAAAACTGCAGGCTAAGAATTTCACAATTTCAGCCACTTGCTAAAAAAATGTTTTAAAAAATCTATTGGCCAAATCAAGCTCTGACTGGCATGTTACTGAACTACATACACATCTGTTACTGTACAGGTCTATGGGAGCAGCCCAATATATTTGCTGATTTTTAGCAGTAATACTGGGATACAGAAATCACGCAGATTCTTTGACTGATGATTGTTAATGGAATAAGTGTGTGTTTAAGTTCTTCATGTCTACTGGCAAACAGCAAAATTCACTTTTAGTCAGTAAATAACCTAAATTTTGAGGCTTGAAACTACTAAAACCAAAGTTTATTCAGCCATTATTTATGGTCAATTGGGTTCTCTGGCATTTTTATAGAGGGCGCTTTTATATTGCTTCTAATGCGTGTAATCTGTAATATTCGCAAATCTCTGAACCAGAGTAACAGGATCATGCCAAAGCTCTCACAGGCATGTGGACACGCCTGATGAACTTGTATACAGACGTGCTGAGTGATTGACTAGTTCAAGGTTCCAATTGTGTTGGCAGAAGAAAAGATTCGCATTAAAAAACACAAGTTAAGGTCCTTAAAACAGATAGTTTGACTTGAAACTTTAAAAAGATGTTTCAAGAGATCTCTTCTTCAGCAAGCATGAATGAAATTGTGTTCTACAAGTGTGTAACTGACAGTCCCATTATGATCTGCGGTCAGAGATGTGCAGCTTGTCAAGTTTCCTAGAATTAGATAGGACCGACATTACAGCGCCCTCTGATTATTTTGGGCGTGGCTGGAGAGCACCTTCAATGATAGATACCGAAGGACTTTAATAATTGTTAATATAATAAAAGTCCAGGCTTGAAAGTGGATGTTCATTCTAACACTATAGTGAGATAATAATCTAACTTTAATTCCCCTCGAAAGTATTCTGTGCTACATCTAGTATAACTCAAAGTACTTTGTTGAGTTTTGAGATATTTTGAGATATTGTATTCATATTTTCACTGTTTTGTTTATAGGATACTTAATTCACTCTTTTTTTTTTATATTTTTCGTTACCAGGAAGCGCTTAACGAGATGAACGAAGAGCTTCAAGAGAACAACCGCGAGACGGAACTCGAGTTACGAGAAGAGTTAGATCTGACAAAGAACCGGGTCCAGGAGGCTCAGCGTAAGATGGGTCAGCTGGAGGAGAACATCACAGACCATCAGGAGACCATAGCTAAGTTCAGACAACTGACCGCCACCCTACAGGTAAGTGACCAAATGTCACTAGTACTTATTTTAAAGCAGAGTACAGGAGATTTACTATTCTGTCTTGTCAGGCACATGAAGTTATGTTTGCAGTATGTCCACTCATATTCTTGGCTTATATTGTCTCTACTGTTATATACATGACTTGGTTATTAAGACATGTAACATTAAAATGATCTAATAGAGGCAAGCTTACACAGAACTTACAACTAGAAGCCTTGGGAAGGCAGTTAGGGCTGATAGCACATTCAGCACAACATCTAGTAACTAGTAGACTAGTAAAGAGTCAGGCCTCGCAATTCAGGCTAAATACTGACAAATGCCAGTGGATAGGAGCACTGCCAAGTTTTAGCCAGTAGAAATTTAGAACCTAACCACATGGTAGGTCGGTGAACAAAAGAATCATAACAAGCGTACATAACATAAGCCCTTTGTTTACTGCTTGTTATCAGCAGATATCATTGAGTTGCTTTCAAAAGCCTTTACAATAATTGATGTATGTTGTAATTTTGGAAACTTTGATCCTGCTTTTAGCCAGTAGACTTTTCAAGCATCTGTAAATTTTTAGCAGGTGGCTAGATTTGTGAAGTTCTAGGCCAAAAAAATACGAATTATGTGGTTGGAGGAAGAAGAAGAAGTTCGTGAATTGATTCAAGTTGTAACCACAGTTTCTCCATCTTGTTTCCTTGAGAAGTATAATTTTTTAGCCAATTATAATATGTTTCATCCAAGATAAAACTTCCCTCCATGACTGTAAAAGCCATACCCAGTTTTATGTGTTAAGGCAAGATAAAATGTTAAGTGTACATATCATAGCATTCAAGTATTGTGGACTCCATATTCAACACCTCCCCCCCCCCCCTTCATTCACCTGCCCTGCTCCTCCATAATGCCTTTCTGGAGAGACACACTCAGACTCTGTCGGGTGTCTTTTCATTTTCCTTAAGTTTTAACGAAGAATACTTTTCTGTATATATTTAGAAATAACATGTCCACAAGGTGCAGGAATTAAAAATGTCATGAATATTTGTCAGCTGTTACCAGGCCTCGACAAATTATTTTAAAACTACTCGCCAACTGGCGACCGAGTCCTAAAATTCTACTCGCCAAAACGTTAAATATACTCGCCATTTTTTCTCGCTAATTGTTTGTGTGATATAAGCCTAGGTAGTATGGCCTAACTAAGGATGTCGCGGTTTAGTGTTACTGTTAGTTGTTTACAGCAAAAACGATCTATTTAAATTGTGCTTCGTCAAAAGTGTTTCAAACATGATATTCATGCGTTACCCCTGTAAGTTTGTAGTTTTCCAGTTTGGTACAATTAGTCGATAAGTATCGATAAGTATCCAATTAGTCGATAAGTATCCAATTAGTTTCGAGCTGGTGAACAGAGCTGTTCCTTAGGACCTACTAGTACTTGTAACAGTGCACTTGATAATTCTACTGTGATGTGTAACATTAGGCAATAGGCCTTTGTTGATTGGCTCACAAGTTAATAGTAAGCCTATCGAATAAATTAAGGCAGTGAGCGAATGAGCCACTCGCCAAAATGTCGAGCGTAATGCATTTTTTGCTCGCCAATCGCAAATTCTAGTCGCCATTGGCGAGTTGGCGACCGTATTTGTCGAGGCCTGGCTGTTACAGTAGATACTTGTACATGTAATATCATTAGTGACGGTTTTTATTTGGTCCATATCAAAGGTCTACTCACCAGTTTCTGATAATTAACCGCTAATATAATTATCTCCATTTCCTGCTATTTTGAAGAGTGATGATCATGTAAGTAAGAATAGAGAGGTTCTTTGGTATTCTTGCTTGGCAACTTTGTGGAGGGTAAAATATTTGAAGACTACCTTAATGGCAAACCGATTTGTGAATTTTTCCTTTTTGCTTTCCAGCAAGCATTTTAACTGCCAAATTTTTTCAATTTGCATGTCTTTCTAGCTGTTGTCAACAAGTTGTGGTGGTGGTCAGTTGTTTCTGATGATAACATTTTTTTCCCCCCTTCTCCTCATAAAATGCTCAATCTGTTAAAATTGCATCTGTCCAGCGCTGCTTAGCTAATTTTCAGATGTTTACCTACAGTGACTAGATCATGACCTACAGTTTGCAGGCTTCAGTCCTTCTGTACATCACGACTGTTAGTATAGCAATTCACCCCTTTTCTTGGTAGGGATCACCAAACAATGTAGGGATCACCAAACAATGTAGGGATCACCAAACAATGCTTTGTATCTGATGGAAGACCCACATGTCATTGTTTCGTAAGAAACCTGGAAGATCAACACCTCTGTGGTGGGAGACTGAGTTGAAAGGACTTGATTTTATCGAGGGCAGACCGAACTATGCTTCTGTTTCTTTCTATTTTGTTCTGGGCCTTTCCTTTCTTCCAGAACTTTGATCCGTCCTTCCAACCCTACCTGAGCCTCAGTCAGCCATGCTTAACATTGTCTCTTCTCAGATCCCTTTTCCATCAGTTGCTTCTTTTTCATTTACGTAATTCTAAATTGAAAGTCACTGCTGCAACTGCTCATGATTTCTGTGATAAAAATAATTCCTAAATTTAGACGAATGTCTCAACTCACGTTTTAAAAAGATCTACCAAGCTCTGTACAGGGTCAGAGCAAGTGCTTCCAGGCATGTATCAAATTTACAAAGGATAAAAAAACAAGGTAGTTTTATATATAAATAAAATGAAATATACAAACTCATGGAAGGAGAAGTCTCTGTGAGGAGGAAACGAATTCCTTCTTTAGCTAAAAAGCCCCTAACACATGATGACATCTGGTACACATTAGTCAAGTTATTAATGCCTTTTGGTGGATATTTGACAAAAAGTCTTAACATTGTGGTTTCTGTATAATCATGTAGACAGTACAAGTGAGTGATAGCGCTTCACGGTGAAGTAATGTCAGTAAGAAGAAATGGTAGGAATCAACTTTGTGTAATGGGTATTGAAGATGGCAGAGAATCAAACTCACTTCTCTGAATATTTGGGAACATATTTCCACAAGAGGCCTTTAGTTCACCGTACCCAAAGAAAATGAGCTGTGTTTATAAATACAAGCTTTGTTACATTTCCCTAACGGACAAACTGTAGATGGATTGGGAAATTCGAGAATAAAATTCTGTTTAACCAAGATCTCACAAATGTCTAGGGTTGGTCACATTAACAGTAGTTAATATTCAAATGAGTAATTAGAAAATATTTGATAATTCATATGGATTTAAAGATAAAGCATTTTAGCTTTTTGCATTTTTTAAATTTCTTTTGAGATCTTATTTGAATTTGTCTAAAAATTATTTCTTCTGCTGGGCTCAGACAGTTATTGCGATGTTTGTCAGAATGAAGTACAGTGAATACAGTAATAGAAAATAAACTGTTCGTCCATCAGACGTAGTATAAGAATAATTTTTTAAAAAAACACAAATTTGATGCATTTTGCTACATGTGGACTACTTGATGAGACCTGCCTGTACTATTAAAGTCTGTGAACTGTAAATGAGTTACTAGTGCATTGGTTCAGCCTGTAACAGTACTTAGCAGTCACACACTGCTTCTATTGGGAACAGAGCTACGATTGTACCTACTCCAAGTCTGTTGTCTTAGTCCTACATTTTTATCTCACATACGGTCACTGCTAAATAAAGTTACTTAATCTCCGGTTGTGAAGGCGATAACCATGTTGGGAGTGAAAGTTTCTGCGCTATATGAAAGATTACAGTGTTGGTTTGTTTATCCATATCATGCAATATAGATTGAATACATTTTTAATTTTTGTTCCTATTTCTGATGTTTATCTGTGATATCTGACAAGTTAATATGATTTATCAGTATTATTGATATCACAATTTCTCGCAGGCTTTTCTAGTCTGTTTTACTGTCTCTGAATGTCATACTCTCTTGATCTTTTTCCAACTCCAGGAGCAGAACCGCGAGATGCAGAGCATCCACGAATCTGCCAAAGAAACCCAGGAGACATCTGGAGTGGTTCCTGCATATGATTTTACATCCAAACTGGTGGAAGCTAAAGTTCAAGCTAAGGTAACACAGTATTTATTATAATAAGTAAAGTGTACTATTACTTTTAGCTTCCATTCTTCAAAGAAATTAAAGCCCCATTTATGCAATTATGACAAATTACTTTTTTTCCCCAAACTTTTGGCCCATCAGCAGAGATGAAGCGAATGAATAATTCAAACCAAAGCATTATTGTTTTGGTCGAGATGGTAACATTAATTGGGCGCATGAGCGGGAAGATGTATTGACCTCTATATATAATAGTGCATTAGGTCACATAGCAGCATTACGAAATGCCTGTATGTCTCTGTCAATGTTCCTGCAGGACGGAGAACAGTCTCGAAGGACACATGCCATAAAGGCTCTTAGTTGTTGCTTACCTTCACTGTGTACATTTTTGTAATATTAATACCTATTGAGGTCAAACGTTTGATTAATGTTGTGGTATACAAACATTTACAATTTTGGTTGAATATTTTGTTTGCTTGACCTCTGCGATTAAGACCAAATTTTGACAATTGACGACTGTGTGATTATTCACTGCACAGAAGTAACAAGAAATGATTCTTTAATGACATTCATGATCAAAGGCATAATGGGGCTTTAAGCTAGTCCAGCATACTATGAGTTTCAGAATGATAAATGTCAAGGGTTAGTTTTCTCCATTCATCAATAACTATGTTTTCTGTAATTTAAGTAGTGTCTCAATTAAGGAGACTCGATATCATCAAAATAAAATGATCACAGATCTAAGTCCGTACAACACTTAACCATAGTGATTCCATTGGTGTGAATGCCTATTATAGGCTTTCTGTAACTGTCAATGAGAGTGTATTACACACATGTTACTATTGTATAGAGTGCACCACTGGTGCTTTTGAATCCGACAATGTATACAGCAATTAACACTGTTTGAGGCAAGCCAACCAAGCCATATTTATGAAATGAATGTGTAGCATGGTATGTCAATCTTTATTAACTGAATATATATGTGTCATACCACATGCGACACATTTTCAGAATTTTAAATCGGTTGTAGCATATTATTTCATTGTTTAATATGGGGTTAATCAACGGTCTAGCGTACGTTACTCACAGGATTAATGCACGATCGGGGGATAATGCAAGCGATGCACGAGGGCAGAGCCCGAGTGCATCCAGCAATAGCATTAACACCCGGAGTGCTTTAATCATGTGAGTAACGTACGCTAGACCGTTCATTAACCCCGTTCATTCATACACTACCATTTGTGTGGGGGAAAAATCATAAAACAAAACATTTTTGGTTACATATAACCAAAGATTTATTAAAGTGATGCCCTGTAATTTTACCGTGCATTACTCACAGGATTAACCACGGTCAGCTGACCTGAATGGACCAATAGGATTTAGGAATCTTTACTAAGTATGAATGAATATGTGTTTAGTAACATCCTTCTGGTTCTGAAATTTTGTGTTTACAAAAGTAAGGTTAAAAAAGAGAAACCTTTTTTTAGCTATGGTAAAATTGATCTAAAGAATTTTTATCTAAAAGAAAAGTTTATGTATCAAACTAATTGTAAGCAAAATGCTTTTGATATCAGATGGCATAACTGGAAATCTTTATTTGAAGTTTAATGATTTATTGGTTGTTGTGGATAATATTGACTAATGGTCATAAAGTATATGTTATTATGAACTGTTCATTGTTTGGATACTTGATGGAATGATAATGAAAAAAAAAAAATTCATTAAAAAAAAATTCATTGTTCATTGTACCCTCTCAATTTCTACACAGGCTATTGAAGTGGAAATTGGAAAGTTGGAGATTATTCAAGCTAAGCAACACGTCAAATTCTTGTTGTCGTTCATGCCAGATAATTTCATGAGAAGAGGAGGTAGGCTTACACTTATGAAAAAACGAAGCCTGTTAAGGGATATGTTAGATGCAACTTATCTTGTGATAGTGGGATGATTTTGTTGTGATTTTACAGTTATGTAACTATGCACGGCTTGGTTCATTTTGCCATTAGCAGTACTCTTTTGTGTTTTAGCTTTTTTACATCAGCTCAACTGTTGTTCCTTATGCAAAGAATGATAAAGAGTACCCACTTTGTTCTTTGTGGAATTCTCTTAATGTACTACTGTACATATTTTAAAGCAAAAGTATAGTATTTGTTGATATTCATTTGAATTCAGATTCCACTCTTATTATGTTCGCTATATCATTCTAGGTACTGAAAGTGATAGCATAATATTATTAGCAACGAAATCTCTATAGAATTTACCCAGAGTTCCATTCAGTTTTGGTCAAAATATGTAAAATGTGCAGTAGAAATATTCACATATTGCAAGAGCTGGACATGTAAGAATTAGAGTCATGTATTAGACATTAAGTAATAATTTTTACAGTTTAAGTGTTAGAGTGCACCGTAATTGACCCATCCATGATACTGTTATGTTTTTCCTGTTGGATGAGTACACTTTTTGAAAAGTTTTTTCAAATTTTCAGATTCCAGCTTTTTCACGGTCAAGTGTGATTGTTGGTTACTTAAAGTTGGTTACTTGACTAAATAATTTTGTGCCGCATACACATACAGTTTCATATACTGTTAATCATGAAAAAAAAGCAAATTTGATATTTTACAAATTGGTCTTTCTCTTTGTTTTGGGCTTGATTGAAACTTGGCAAGTGAAGCTAAATTGCCTTGCTTTGTTGTGATGTTTTATATTTATTACAACTTTTGATCTATCAATCTTTTAAAGGTGACTACGATTGTGTGCAAGTCCTGCTTCTTATTGCTCGACTGCTGGCGAAATCAGAATTAGTTATTCAACAGATAAGGGACAAGGTCAGTATTTAATATTTAATATCATCTGCTTATGACTTGATTGTATTTATTTGTGTTTTGCATGTATTGCTAGATCAAGCAATGCTCATGTCTCCAAAATACCAACGGCTTGAGGTGTTATTCTTGGTGTTTTAAGTTCATGGTTTTGTCTACTGGAAGATGGTAACATGACATGACTGTGTGTCATCAAAGCCGATGTGTTCATGCGACAGGATGATAAATGTTATCTTTACAAATCTTCATCATTTGACTTCAAATCTTCATCATTTGACTTCACACCTTAGATTCAGGAGAGTTATGTAGGTGATGGTAAATCACACATAGCCCACGTTAACGCTTCATTTTATTTCCATCTCTTAGACCGAGATTCCAGAACCTTTGGACCGGGAGCAGGCTCTGAGACATAACTTGGGTGAAGCGCTGTCATTTACAAACCATGTAAACTATCTGATGGCAAAGTTACAAGCTATCCTGAACAAGTACCGTGTGTGAGTATCAATTTAGCTATCTTGAACAAGTACCGTGTGTGAGTATCAATCAAGCTATCCTGAACAAGTACCGTGTGTGAGTATCAATCAAGCTATCCTGAACAAGTACCGTGTGTGAGTATCAATCAATCTATCCTGAACAAGTACCGTGTGTGAGTATCAATCAAGCTATCCTGAACAAGTACCTTGTGTGAGTATCAATCAAGCTATCCTGAACAAGTATAGCATATGAGTATCTCTCCCTTTCTCCCATAGTCAAATAAAGTAACCTAGATATAAATCAATGACTTCTTATGATGCAGCCTAACTGTACATTTGTTATGACTGTATCCCACTCCATCTAACTACAATAGACAAAAAGAACATTACTTTCCCAAGCAGCCTTTAAGTGGAATAAAATATTAATAACCTATTGTTTTGACATTCCTTCCTTTCTTCAGAGCCATGGCCTCATGTAGTGTAGAGCTGTACTGTAAGATCGGTACCCTGTACCCTGAGATGACACCCCATGAGAGACCATTGGATAATATCATTGACCTACTCAGACAAGATCAGGTACGTGGTTGGATAAATAGGACGGTACCTTCTGCTTGTACTGATAGGTATTTGTTGGGATTTACTCATGATGACTATATGTTACCATATGTCCCAATTAATGAGGATTCTCTTGTTGTTACAACGATAATATATTGTCCTGCCAGCAAACTCAATTGTTTCATTGGTAAACTAAATTGTCCAGATCTTCTAAAGATCTGGTAACTATAAAATATCACTGTGTTTAGGATACACATGCTTCAAGAGGTATGCATGTACTATGCATCACAACACATGACTGCGTCGGAAACAAAATATAATAGTTTTCAACCCAAAAACATGGTTGATGGCAGCATATTAGCCCCCACAAGCTTGGCGAGAAAAAGGTGTATAACCTGGGTCTCAAAAGTTGCAACAAGTATAAACAGTAACGTTTATATAGCAATTTTGTGATATACGTAACCGAGTAACGTTTGTTATATCATCGTTTACACCGTACGGCTAAACTAAGGTATAACTTACGCGATGTTCCTCTTTTACAAAGAAATGAAATTTGGTAACCCTTAAACTGTATGCCAAGTGAACTTTATGAGGGTACAATGTACTCGGTTGTTTTAGACTGAAAGATTGAATTTTAAGGAGATGTTAGAAAGTATCAATGTCCCTGCATGTGCACACACTCTCACATGTATGTTTGCTGCAGACCATCGCTGGTTTCTTTTATAATTCACATCGACTGTCATTCGTGACATATAAGTAGAAGGATTACTCTGTTATAGCCACATTGAATTCTGCTTATTTCTCTAGCTGGATGAGACCACTAGCCTAGAGGGGGTTGAGAAAGCAGTGGCATACTTTGAACATCTACACAGTGTACATCTGATACAAGAGAACATGGACCATACCAATGTGATGGCAGATCACGTCAAAATGACGACGGCCGCTGCTGAGCTGTTAGGATTGGAATTAAAGAAACTCAAAGTCTTCATGCAGGTCAGGAAAAAAATATCATGTCTTAAAATTCATGTTTTTTTGTTGTAAATGTTAAGCAATAGGTTAAAAGCGTATTTGTAATATAAGGAATAGATTTGTAGGGATGTTCATGATTTAGCAAGTGAAGTAAAGCATGTTTGAGGTAGAATGACAGATGTGAAAGATGTTTTAGATATTTTACTTTAGATTTAAATATATATTTATAGCAATTGACCTAAAGCATTTTCATTAATGCGTCATGATAAATGTAAGATCGGTTTATGAAAGAAGCAATATATATGTATATATGTATATATAAAATGTGTCCGTAATATTACAGCATAATACAAAATATATTGTTCATGGTTTAACAATGACCTTAGCCATGTTGACTATAACATGTAGAGTAGAAAAAAAGGCTGTAAATAAATCTGCTGAAATATTGCAAAACCTACAGACAAAACTCATTGATTGCTTTCAATTGTGGACAGCTGCAAGAAACTTGTCAGATGTCTGCAGATGTCAGAACAGAGGTGTGTGTTTGTCTTCACAGTTTCATAACTTTTGAAAGTCAACAAGAATGACTTTGCAGTGTTGGTATATGAGAAGCCTTCAACTAGGCTCTCCAGTCTTTTTACAGAGGCTTCCGTCATGTCGTTCCTAATGTATGTTGTCTGTAACATGTAGCAATCTCTGAACCGAAGTAACACCATTGCGTGAAAGTGCTCACAAGCTGTGAACATGCCTGATGGACTTGCAGATAGACGCGTTGGGAGATGGACTAGTTTTTGTGTTTGCACTGGTGCAGTTTCTCCAAACAAAAAAGATGTGCTTTAGAAAACACCAGTTAAGGTGTTAATACAGTTACCTTGAATTGAAACTTTTAAAATATGTTTCAAAGGATTTCTTCTTCAACAATAGCAATTAAAATTGTACTAGTGATTACTTCATGATCTGCAGTCTATTTGTGCAACTTGTCAAGTTTCGCAGAACTAAGATAGGACAGCTATGACAGCGCCCTCTGTTGATATTAGGCGTGACCGGAGAGCTGTATTGTTTATCCATTCCTGAAATCACTCTCGATGACATCATTATCCGAGGTCCAACTTTACAATATTTCTTTTCTTGCAGACAAACCAGGAAACAACCGATTTTGCGATTCTTCTCAAGGACCTGGATAGTTCTAATGGGGACCTCAAGCAGTTTTCCAGAATGGTATTAAAACGAAACTTTATAAATAAATAAAACCGATGGTAAACGTTCTTTCTCACCACAGGGTATCGATGTGGCATAACGAAGAAATGATAATTATCAATATGTTATACTATAAACAAAAATAATATATTAATACTCAAGACTCTCTCTATGCATATTACTTCTTTGCACAACAATGAATGTGTATTAATAGTAGACACTTTCATTTGTAAATTTCCCGTCTATAATTGTCTCCTAGATTCGTAGACGTCTCCCCACGGGGTCCGGTGACGATCAAGGAGGACCATCCTCCATCTCGTATGGGGTTGAGGTATGAAAACCTATCTTCATCACTTCCAAATAAATGCCCTTAGCTGTTTATGTTCTCAGCACACTTAATCAAGTAGCTTTGGAACTATAAAATACATGGCCTTTTCTTGGTAGCTACGACCCTCTCAGCCAAGAATTATATAATGTGTAAAAGTAAGTTGGCCTAACGTTTCGATCCTAGCAGGATCTTCTTCAGAGGCTAAATGACAAGTAACAGTAACAGAAGGGACAAAAACACGCACAGAATACAGACAGGTTAATGAGCATGGTGAACACAAAGAGATAGATGTAAGGGGATTAGTAGACAAGGGATGGAGAGAAGAAAGAAAGAAACCAACTGGGGAAGAGGAGAGGTAGGAGATAAACAGTGGAGGGACAAAGAGAGGATTAAGGGAAGGGGGTAGGGAATATATAAGACGGCTTTCACTAATGACCCTCTCGTCGAAGACTGCTCTATCCTCTTTCACGTTTCCAAATGAGAAACCCTACTCCTCTGTTCTTTTTTTGACTTTCTCAGCTGCTCTTATTCTTCTCCTCCCCAATATCTGAGAAACTCACCCACTTTCTCTTAACCACATTGACACCCCTCTCTCCTCCCCTCTCTCCTCCCCTCTCTCCTCCCCTCTCTCCTCCCCTCTCTCCTCCCCTCTCTCC
>KN883620.1:80912-102991 GCA_000934455.1 Apostichopus parvimensis | reverse complement strand
CCCCCAGCCCCACCGGTTCCTACGCCCTTGTCTTCTCTTCAGTGCAGCTATAAATATCTACTTTAATCCATTGTCTGATATCATTCCAATAGCTCTCCCAAAACACATTCTTTTTTAACTTCATATGAACTATACACACCCTTGCTTGGATGAAATTTTGCACCTTTCACCATTGAAAATTTTGAAAATGGAACTGTTAATTGAAAAGTCATGTTTTCCGAATATATTATATCTTGCTGCATCTGAGGAAGTGACTTAATAATGATCTGTGTGTAAATTGATGAAGGTCCCGAGTCTGAGTCACTCAAAGATTATTGTATGTCGTCCAGTTACAGAGTTGTTTACAATTCATAATCATGGACGTTTAATATGAATCTAAGAGACTGACTTTGGTCAGCTTGCGGCTTTGATAAGCCAATGAGGCTTCTTCGCTAGTTCCTGCTTGCAGGAGGATCTAAAATACATACAATATATTTTAAGGATTATTTCTCAAAAACTTCAAGTGGTATAAGAAATGCAACTTGGCTAGCAGCCTAGCAGTCATTTTGAAATCGTCTGCAACACATCAACATTTAATGTAGTGTCTAAAATATCCATCATTAAAGCTAAAGTTACATTCATTGCTCGAGGTGAGCCATTAACTCATTATATGTATTTGTTTAATGCAAACAACAAATAAAAAAAGGAAATAAATACATTCCAAGTAAAATCATCTGGTATTCCATGACAAAGTATTCTTTGCTGACTGGTTAAGTTGCGACAAAATCATGGATTCTCACTCAAACAAATAGATCGGTTTCCTAAACAGGTTGTTTCATGTTTTCAGGAGTAAAACTCTGGAATTCACTAGACAACATTATAAAAAAAAAAACTGTTAATTCATTTACAAAACTGTATAAACAAAAGTTATTGACAACCTAGGTGTACAGATTAACTGTTGTATTAAACATTAGTATGGCCATGCATTATTAAGTGAAGGCCTATAATTTGCCCAATTTTGTAACTTGTTGTTTAATGTTTTGTTTTATTTCCTAGTAAATTAATTTCCTAGTTGTAGGTATTGATATGTTTACTGTACTTTTTCACTACCAGCTTTTCCAGTGTAAATGTAAATTTAGTGGTTTTCCGTACTGGTGTGCCCTCCCAAAAGTATGATGACTCAGGGGAGAGAAGTTGCAAAGATAACGCAGAAACAAAAGATTAACGGTTTACTTCGATAATTTAATAACTCAACTGGAGCAACGGTTTACTTGAATAGTTTAATAACTCAACTGGAGCAACGGTTTACTTGAATAAATTAACAACTCAACTGGAGCAAACTAAATATAAAATATAAAACATAATTTACTTACAAGTCACAAGCTCACTACACATATATGAATCAAACGTACTCACTCGCTCACAAGTGTTGGACGGTCAACCATCCGTACTCACCGCCTCATTCATAAGCTCTCTCAAACATTTTCAAACACAAGAAAGTTCTATCACACCACACGCACACACCAGTTGCACGCACGCACCACAAACAGCGCCCCGCGTCCGATACGTTTGAAACCTCTGTTACGTAATTAATCAGCAATGCTTCGATACAAGCGCACCATAACCTAACGCTACACTATATACATGTACGCCCACACAATAATACGCCTATCGTTACATCACTCATTTACATAAGCATTACAAAATATTATATAGAATACAATTTTATAAGTATTACTTCTGTTGTCTCCATTTCTATGCAACAGTCCAGAAATATGTTTAAAAGTACAATGTTAATTAAGTCTTCACATACTGTATGTATATTATGAGTCCAAACCACAAGCTAGAAATATTTTTAAAAGTATAATGTTATTTTGGCCTATTTCCACCGTATATATGTTTATATAAATTCATTCTGAAGTTGCTGGAAATAAATTGTTTCACATGTCAAGAAGAAAATGATTGGAAACCACAAAAATGCTATGCAAATCGTAAATTACATAATTTCCCTGTGCATATATATGCTTAAAATTAAATATTAAGTCCAGGTTCTTCTTTTCCCCTTTAAACTTGTGCAACTAGTTTAAGAACAGACGGATATTACCTGATGACACAAATTTGAACAATTCCACTCAAAGGTTACATAAAGTTTGGCATCCGACATGTTCGCGACAGTATTGGTGTCCGAGCTGAATATGTGAATTGGTGAGACACTTTCTGCCTAAGTTAATTTATTGGCACAGGTCTTTCATTATGATGTCCAGGCTATCCAGGCAAATTTAATTTGTATCGGCACGATATAATATCACTACGGATGTGGTAACCTTCATAGATGCGACATACGTGATCAGACGTAGCTTGTAGTTATTCTGTGCATGAGAAGATCACTAAGTATATGTTAACCGATTTGGACATTGTTACTTTATAAAATGAAGTGAGAGACCCATTATGATGATGACTAGTGTGTACAAGTAGATGAGTAATGAGTTCATATCAAAGTAGTGCAAACTACTGCAAACTTCCAATTCAGCTCAGAAGCTACTGAAACTGCTCGTCCGTTGACTACGATAGATCACATCACAGCCACATCGACAGAACACGGAGAAATCAAGCATAATTGAACAGTTTTTAAGCACTCTTCAACTGAGTAAGCGTGGAGTGCTTAAACCTGTGGGTTAACCTTCCATCTGCATTAGCGATTCCAATATCAGGTTTTTTTTTTCTTCTTCTTCAAAATGGTAGTCTGGTCATGCAAACGATCAAATTTCTTTTCGGACAATCAAGTTTCTTTGCAGGTCGTCTTGCGGATGACTAATAGTTAACATCAAATTTCAGATTGTGAAATTTCTTCATACCCCAACTACGTAAAACAGTGTACATCTGTCATTCTTTGTTATTTTGCTAACATTGTTTCAGACAACCAGATTTCCTGTTTAGACAACCAATGAGTAAGCTCTGGTAGTCTGAGGGAGACAACCCCCAATCTCCCACCCCCGCCCCCCCAAAAAAATCCTTAAAAAGTTGCCATAATATATGATTGCAATATGAAAATGAGGAAATGTGGACACCCTTGAAACTATTCCCTCAAATCCCTCCCTCAAACTTTCGACTCAAAAAGGCCAAACATTGTCACGGAATAGAAGACATTTCTTCGGTTCAGTCCTTCTGTACAGTACCATTTGCATGACTCACACTGAGAGAAATTTCCAAAGAAAACAGCATTTATACAGCTCAGTAAATGCTTCACATGGTCAGTGCTGTGTATCAGTTACAGTACGTCATCAATTACGTCTAGAGGTGAAGTTTAGACAACAACATTTAGATGTTATAGAACGGCTCAACCGACATCCTGTGGTTGTTGTTGGAACTCGGGATATTGCCGTACTGCTGCCTCTCTGCCAGCATAGATCACAAATCCCCACGACAGAGCAACGACGACAATCAGCACCTGTGGGGAAATGGACGGGACAAATTTAGACAATCTAGATAGGTCGTGAGGCAACGAAATATAAGCATTGCAGAAATTTTAGAAAGTATTTAAAATATGTGACAGGAAAACATGTTTCGCAAAGTGAAAGATGTCGAGTGCTTTATAGTACATCAAAGACACTGAATGAGCAAATACCGCCAGTGACTTCACAAGTAGAAAAATAATCTTGTAAACTTGCAAATCATTCATCATAGCACTGGCACCACTTACTACTAATTACGTTTAGTGTAAGTTACACTGGTAGTTCAATGCAGAACGTGAGGCGACGAATTATGACAAAGGTCTTACAATAACATTCTTAGCCTAACGTTAAGTCAGTAACCCAGGGCGCTTTAACTTGTATAAGTAACTATAATAGGCCTAAGTATATATTAAAGGCTTTTTCAATCTTTGCTTACCATTGTTTGTATTATGTCGACATACTTCTTAGAGAGACTCATGCTGCAGCTCAAAAGACCAAACTTTTGGAAGTGATAGGTACCGGTAGTAAAATTGTTTAACTGCTAAGTGCTGATAAGTAATAAACATTCATGACAGTGAAATATTTGAAATTATTACATAAGAACTTTCACAGATTACGTGACCAGATTCATATTTACAAAAAATCCATGGCATGATTTTCAGTAACGTTCTGTTAGCCTACCTATTGGACTGTACGCTTACACTGTAGGCCTAGGTTCTATAAAGCATATATCTAGCTTTGCAGTGGTATCGAGCGTTATGACTGGATATAGAGCCTAGAGGCGAAGAACATTGTCATGATTCTGATATCAGACAGAAAGGCACAAAAACTTCAAGGGAGTGTTTAAACGTTTTCCTTGATGTAAGTAATAATTTCGCCATATTTAGCCAAACGTTAATCATAACTATTGATTTTTACGTTAATATCGAACGAGTTATTTAGCTTGCTTAGCCTAACATAACAAAAACTAACATTTGTATGTATATGGATCAAGCCTAGGTTAGACTAAGAGTAAGACTAGCTAAGCTTTATGCAACGTGATTTAGAATAAGTGCCAAGGACAGGTTCCAGGAGTCAGGATAGCCAGTAACCCAAGAGAACATGAATTCATAAAATTGAATAATATTCATATCCTTAGGACGTCTAACATTGTTGGTAACATGCACCTTTATTGTTGCTATGATTTATTATTTTTTATTACCTCTGTAAAGCCATGGAACTTGGAAGTGTAGGTCTATTGAAAATTTGTAAGGCCTGTTCATCTGGATTCCTACATCTAGAAGGATTTTCTACAACATATTCTGCACTTGAGTGAGTAGTGCTGTTGATGTGTGTGTATGAATGTTGAAACAGTTTGGGACAGTGGTGTAGTAAGCTGGGTGGGGGGGGGGGGGGGGAGGGGGGATAGTCCACCCAGGCACCAGTCACGGATTGGGGTGTCATGCCACAGCCCCCCAAAATATTTTGGGGCAGCTTGCCCAGGTACCTAATGGATGGAGGCCACTTGGTAAACTATTGGTATTACTATTTTTTTGCCAAAAAATTAGTCGCTGAAATATCCGTTATTTTGGCCGGCATGCATGTATGCATGCATTAAAGTGTGCAGTATGGGCATAGTTCCATAAATGGGTGGAAAAAACAAATGCACATGCTTTACAATACACAGCAGATGTTTCCTTATTCTGCTGTGCTTCAGCCATTTGAAAGAATACCCAGTTACAAAATGACATTCAAACCCAGTAACTACAGTACAGGCCCGACCAGTGTGCAGCTATGTACAGTATGCAAAACACAGTGCAGTACATGAAGTTAGGACACATTCATACATTTATGCCCTCACACCCTATCCCCTATTGACATGCTATTTTTGCAACTCAAAGTAATGTGTTACATTTGGTATTTCACTCTCTCCTTATCATAGTCTCCAACAAAGCTGAGCCGGCAAGATGGCCTCCTCGAGCAAAGTATTCCCTACAACGCCGCCGGAAGTTGCCGTCGCTCAACCTCCAGATAAATCATCTCTCAGTCCTGGAAAGCATAGAAGTCCCTCACCAGAATGCTGTTCCATTTGCTTGGGTCAGTACAGGGATAAGTCCTTCACAGATTCCTGTTTCCACACGTTTTGTTTTTCCTGCCTTCAGGAGTGGGCTAAAGTGAAACCAGTGTGTCCTCTCTGCAAGACTTCTTTCAATTCCATCATACACAACATCAAGTCTAACGAAGATTACGAGCGCATCTACCTGCCCGCCCCCGCCCCCAACACCAGAGCAGCGGAAGATGACGAGGCTAGGCGGTTCAGGTATGCCACCACCCTCACGCAGGAGAGGCGCTTCCTGATAGAAGAGAGAAGGATGCGGCAATTCGCGCGTGAGGCTCGACGAGAGGAGAGGCGTCGAAGGGAAGAGACATCCCTCGGCAGACGTAGGCTGATCTACTCGGCGGGGCTCCGGGTGCTCCATATGGGTTCCAACGAGTTCTCACAGTTTCGCGACATTTCCCCGCAGTTTTTCAGTGCTAATCCAGCCGTTACTCATAGGCTCGTCCCGTGGCTGAGAAGGGAGCTGTCCGTGTTATTCGACAACCAAGACGAACACGTCACCTTCATGACTCACTACATTCTCTCCCTGGTTACAAATGTGGATATTCAGAGTGAAGAATTCCACATGAATCTGCGTCCGTTCCTGCACGATACCGTCGAACATTTCGTCCACGAATTTGCCAGCTTTGCACGGTCGCCCTACGACATGGACACATACGATCAGATGTCGCAGTACGATTTCTCGGGCGGCGGTTTGGGGAGGGTGGTGAGGGCCTTACCTAGAAGAGCCAACCAACCTTTGGTCGCGTCTCTTCAGCGGGACAGCGACTCCGACGAACCGTCGGTGATTTTGCTATCGGATCACGACAGCGAACCGATGGTGATATCCGACGGCAATGTTAGCGATGATGAGATTGAACAAGTGCCGGTCATCGGGGTGGCAGAGACGGTGGCGCCTAACATATCCGTAGAGGAGGATCTAACGGTAGTGTCCAGTGAATACCAAGGATACCAACCTCCGGTCTTCACCATCGACGACGACTTGCCCGCCACTAACCCTGAACCGCCCGCAGATTTAGACCTCCCCGGACCTTCGGGGCTTCAGGCAACAGCTACCTCTTCCGTTACCGAGAGTGAGGTACACATCAAGGAAGAGCCGCCGGATTTCCACGACTCTGATCATAGCGATATTGAATTTGTCGCCTTCCTGGAAGCTGCTCACTTGCGTACCCCCGAACAGTTATCGTCTGAGAGTGAAACGGAGAGGATCGCCCACGAGGAAGCAGAGAGGAGATGGAAGGAGGAGAAAGCCCGCCGGAAAAAGTTACGTGACAGGATGAAGCAATTGCAGGCTAAAGCACAGAGCAAGAAGGGCGGTAGTTCGTCTAATACAGCAAGGGACGCTTCTGGTGGATCCGGTAGACTGCGACATAGATCTCGCTCAAACAGTTACGATAGAACAAATCGCAGCAGTCGTAGATCGCGTTCACACGAGTCTAGACGGCGTAGGTCACCTTCCTCAGATATTTTCATTCGCCACGTTACAAGATCGAGGTCTAGGGATCGACACAACTGGGGCAGGTCTCGGTCGAGAAGCAAAACACCGCCGCCCAAAACATGGAGGGAGAGGTTCGGTTACGCCGATCCGTCTCCAAGCCCACCTAGGGTCGCTTCAAAGACCAACAAAAAGAAGGACCGTCCTCGCGCAGGGAGAGAGAACTCGGACAGCACTGCCAGCAGATCGCAACGCGGCAGGAGCCGCTCGAGGGAGAGGAGTCAGTCCAGGAGCAGCGGAGCGAAGGACTCGAGGAGCAAAAGAGGAAGTTCACGGAGCAGGCGAGATGAGGAATCGAGAAGCAGGAGAGAAGAGCAGGGTAGACGAGAGGATTCAAGGAGCAGAGGTGAAAGTTCACAGAGCAGGAGTAAGAACTCAAAGGACAAAAGTCATTCGAAACATAAGAAGTCTAAGACACACAAAAAACATTCCAAAAAGCGATCAAGATCCAGATCGAGAAGTAAGCGGCGCTGATCCTGTGTTACATTAACCAACTGTTTTGTTTTGCATGTTAAACTGTTAGCTTTCATTCACAATTGTTTCTCGTCCCTTAGAAACTAGCTTGTGCGTTTATTCTATTATAAGTATTATTATTATGATTATTGCTTATTTAATTTAATTTTTACCAGTTTGTTGCCTTCAGCTCTTCCATTCCTTTTGTTTTCCTAGTTCATCCTGACTGTGGACCCTAATTTCTGCCAAAAATGGTTTGAAAAGATCTTCCTCCAAATGCCAGACAGAGTTGTAACAGATCACTTGATTTTACAATCGAATCAAGCCATCTGTGTTAATTTTCCTGGCTCTAGTCCTTGAATCTAGTCACTCTATCATCCCTATGGGTAATAACTTGACAAAGTTGTTCAAATCACTCAGTTACAAAAGTCTTGCATTTTGAAGACACTGTCAAGGCCTCTTTGGAAGGACGGTAGGAAGTAGGTGCATTTTCAATATGATGCCAAATTTGCAAAATATTCATAGCTGTGTTTACTCTCTCATTGATGACATAAATCAGGAATTTACTGATTTGCAGGCTTCAAAATTCCAAGCTATTTACTGGATAATTGCCAGTGAATTTGGGCTTTGCCATTGAAAAAAAAAAGCACTGGCATTTTTCTGCAAGTGGACATTAACACATGATTACGGTAGTCAGTTAACAGTCCTAAGTCAGAGAATAGGCAGGATTTCCATACATAACATAAACCCTGTGTAACTCTTCCATTATCAAAAAATATATGTGGGCTGCTGCTCTCATAAGCCTGTAGAATCGGTGATGCGTGTTACAATGCAGAGAAATGCCAGTGGAAACTTGATTCCAGCCAGTAGAATTATGCACTTGCAGTTTTCTTTAGAAATTGGCTAAATTTGGCAGAAATGCTAGGCCTCTGCTTGAAGCAGCCTGGAGACTCATTTGTTTTCATTTGTTATATCTTGATAAAACTATTGATACTAATTTGACAGTAAATTCCCAAACATATTTTAGCTCGATTCGTCTGGTAATGGGGGAATTGATTAAGATTTACCATTTACATGTGATTATTAACCACTAATTACCTATTATAAGCATAACTGCCTATTTGGAACTTTTTGAGTTTGAAACCTGTAAGGTGTTATTGACTACAATTGTTATCAAAATCTCAAAAAGAAAAGAAAAATAAAGCTAAGTTTATCATTGCAGTGGTCCAAACTTATCTCAAATTACATATTTAAGAAATTCTGCAAGTGGTCCTTTGGATATTTTTGCATTTTAATTTATAGGACGTGTCATGGACTTGTAACAGTGAGTGTATTGAATGTAAGTCCATAAAATGTTTGTCCGTTTGGCTTCCTGCTTTGTTACTTTTGTCCAATCAGTAAAGAGATACTATGAACAATCACAAGTACTATTTATCAAGAAGCCTGATTGGTGAGAATGTTTCAACTTCCAATAATGTACCTGGCAAGGGTTTGTAATTCATACCTGTCTGATGTAGTGAGGTATGCACAGAAGCCATCAACATTAGAAAACTTTGCCCCAATATGTCAACATTTTTCAGAAAAGTGTTTAGATAACAAGATAATATCTAAACACCTGTTACTTGTCATTTAGCCTTTGAAGAAGATCCTGCTAGGATCGAAACGTCAGCCCAACTTACTTTTACACATTCTCTTACACAGGCTCTGTAGTGGATAAGCAGTTTGCTAACAGTTTTATTTTATTTTTATTATTAAGATAATATCTTATCAAAAATAAGAAAATTGTTCAACTACTCAGTTGGAATGAAGTGAACAATTAAACATTTTTCTGCAAAATGTTGAATTGACCACTTATAATATCTTGTCAATTCAACATTTTCTGTAAAATATTAACTTGTTCACTTCATTTCAACAGCAATTTTCTGCAAAATGTTTAGTTGACAACTAATCATCAATTCAATTTCTAAGCTTCCGTAGGTATGAGACCAGTTTAATACTAAAATGTTGATTTACGTTTCTTTCTCCAAGAAATGTTTTGGTTGGAGCTAATTAAAAGAATAAAAGAAAACCTTTTTCCTTTCTTTCCCTATTCAACTTGAAAAGTTATCACTTGTGATAGGATATTGTCTTATTTTGTACAGACTGCATGGAATATATTATGTAGATTTATGAATTACCATTCATTGTTTTCTTTTTCAAAAACAATATTCCTCATCAACTGTATGAAAGACAGACGATGAAAAATAAAATATATACATATATATCGAGGCCAACGGCAAAAATCTATTCAAATTTACTTACGTTATGTATTATTTACCAAGGACCTTTATGTGAACCAAGCCATACCATCATCTTATTAATTATCTTACAGTGTTTGATACTGAGAACAACACTGGCAGGATAAGTCTAGTTAAGGTTTATGGTATATCACGGTTTCAACTTTTAACATCATGTCATCGGACGAGCATATTGTCAACAGTTGATGTCATAAAGTTCCATGAGGTGGTGAAACCTGTTTTGCATGTTGTGTCTCTGTTTATTTTCATTGTGTGAGGAAGCAAAATTGTTTCTGTCTTTGATGATGTTCATAAGTTTTATCTGTTGTAGTTGAGGGAGTAACTGAACACATCTCTACACCACATGTTCATAACAACATAATAATTGGTTGTCTTCTCTTTCGAGCTTTTATAAAAGTTCTTGGCAGGATCATTTCTTAGAAAGAGAGAGCAAGATATATTTTCAATGATCCTGTTTCTTACTCTCTCATAGTGTGAGATCAAGGTTACAGAATGTTAAGATAACAGTGTGAAACTGGTTTCTGGTTTCAATCTTCATGTTTATTTATATATAACATAATTGAAAGACATTGTATTCCTTTAACAATAGTTTACAGAATATCTAAAACTTCATACTGAACTTTAGGCAAACAATTTGAAACGTTACCGAACATTGCAAATAACGTTCGGTGCATGTTATGTTGCAATAACATTTTATGTTTGTTTCACTAAATACCCTTAAAACAGTTTGGGCTCACCCCCTCAAAATGATTGGACTATCTAGTCTAACAGATAGACCAATAAGGCATATTTCATTTCATTCGGTCATCAAGTCTCTGGCAAACCAACCTAATCATTAGTATTCAATATTAATTTTAAATGCTTGAAAATCGAAATAATGCACCATTTCAAAACCACTCTTCTAGCTTTCATCAAATGGTCATTAGGTAGTCTGTACAGTAACTGAATCTGTGGCCAGTTTAAACAAATCCACTCACCAATCCACTCACATTTCATATTACTATTAACTCCATTCCCAAACTCCATTCCCAAAAGAAAACAAAAGCTTACAAAAATTTGTCCACTGTTTCTTGGAGATTTGATGATAAACCTGACTAGACAAAGTAATGAACTGCATGGTTAAGGTGATTCACCATGGTCACATAGAAGACAATTTTCCTAAAGCAATTCAGCTGGCTCCCCACCGGCAATAACAGAAGAGATGGAAAACCAACAGACTGAACAGAACCTTTTACTTTAGATGCAGGGGGAGGGGGGAAGTTACATACTCAGGGAACCCTTCCTGCCTAACAGACACAAACTCTTGTTAACCCACATGTTAATCTATAGCAGACCCAATCATTTCATTAACTCCTGATTTCCATGAGATACCTCCTGATGGGGGCCAGCTCTGCCATAGCAGTGCCAGAATATCATTCATCATCTCACCCATAAGGTCATGATATATGACTGTACGTCACTGGTCAAAGGTCAACTAAAGTTACTAAACCCAAGCTTCTTTTCCTACTTGATACCATTCATTGAACCAGCACCATAATATACCTCTAAGGGGCCAACTCTGCCTCAAGAAGTGCCAGAATATCATCTTCATTTCACCAAGCCATATGTCATTGCTCGTCACTGATGAAAGATCAGGTACGTTTAATGTACCTTCGCTTCCTACCAGCGCTTCCTACCAGATGTAAAAATCTCACCAATTCCACAAGATGCCTCCTGAGGGCCAACTCTGCATCTTGAAGCCCAGCAATATCATCTCACCTAAACATTCTAGGAATGATACGCTTCATAGCAGGTCAAAGGTCATATGCAGTTGAAGGACTTTGGCAACAAGAAGCATTATTCCCATCATAAGTCAGATGAATGGAAGTAAGTTTCGTTGTTGACCCACATTCTTGAAAAGCGAGGTGTCCGATAGCCCATGACATAATCAGAACCATCAGCTGGTCCCACCACCTGAAACATGAACGTTACAAAACTTGAATTAATGGCAGTGTTTTCTGTGTATTTCCTCAATATATTTCACTGTATTATGAATAGCTCAGAATGTCACCTGGAAGGCAATGTAACAGTGTTGGGTGTCTTACGCTTCTCTTTCTCCGTGGCCTCATTTAGGTCACATTAAAAAGTGATTTATCTTGCGATTGATTGCATTCATTGAAGCTGCTCGGTTGTAGTAGTGAACTAGTGCACACGGCATGACCGTCACCTACTGCCAGCTCCAGTCGGGAAATCGTGACGTGGAGTCGCCACGACTGAAACTGACGTGACTTGAAACACTAGCTACATCTTGATCAGAGGTAGTTGTGAGCACATTAATAATGACAGACTAGCCATGATTAATGACGTCAACACAATTTAGCTGAGATGGCTTGGATTTAGTCAGGCAAATACCAATATTTATAAATACTGGTATATAGTATCATGGTATAGTATCATAGGAGTGTTAGCTCAGTGGTTAACGCCGGTGCCTTTCAATCAGAAGGTCCCGAGTTCGAGTCACTCCAAGATTAATGTATGTCGTCCAGTTACAGAGTCGTTGACAATTGACAGTTCATAATCATGGACTTTAAATATGAATCTAAGAGACGGACTTTGGTCAGCTTGCGGCTTTGATAAGCCAATGCGGGTTCTTTGCGAGTTCCTGCTTGCAGGAGGATCTAAAATACATACGTACATACATACATTTTTATAAATACCGGTATTTAGGTATATACCGGTATTTTAAATACATGTGTATACTAATATTTCTGTCACCTTTCCCTGACTGACCAACTTACCTGAGTTGCTATGAGAATGAAATCTACAAACTGTCCAACAAATAGTAAACCCATGGTGCAGAATTTGAGCAGCCCGATGGCGTAATATCCGAGATAAAAGCGATCGGCTCCAAGCATTCCTAGGAAGATGGATAGTAAGACAGCTGTACGATGAGACTTGCCATTCCTGTAATCAGAATAACGAAGAAGACAAAATACAAACTGTACTGTGGTGGATTTAACTCGGTTTAAAACTAAGAGACCTCAACCAGGCAAATTTTAGTCACTGTCTTTACAAATTCATCTTATTCTTACACATCTAGCTGTCACCATGTGATGACAATATGTGCATCTATATTGTACGTATTGTCCGACAAAAAAACAAAGTTAGTAAACTGTAGATAATTTCATTAACCGATCAATCCATGCAACATCAACATTTTTCGGAAATTCCAGGCGACGGGACACACATACAGTTTCATTCCTATCTAAATAATATCTTCTTGAACTAAACGTAACCCTGACTTGCATCTACAGAGCATTTCCAGCTGTCTTACAATATCTATAAATTAAGACAAGAGTTACTTTCAGATACATATCAGCCAGACATCTGAGTCAGCTGCCTAGAGTTTGCCAAACATCTCGTTCATTTGATAAGGATTGACCAATTATTAATGCAGTCTCAAAGAGTGAAATGAGTCCGAAATTCACTTGAGTGCCATCAACTTAGTTCTTAGCTATCTTTTGTGGTAATACAAGTTTAAATAAGTACAATTAGAAAAATTCAGACAGAACAATTTGGGAATTTATGTTTTTTCATTCTTTACATTGGAACCCCCCCATCCCCCTCACCCTATAAATAAAAAATTCAAGGGTTGAGCTGATATAAGTAAAATAACATATATAAAAAGTAAGCGAATAACAACAACTTTGAAAATTTTTCAACATAACTTGAGTTCACGTTTGTGAGAAAGGCAACAAATGCTAGAATAAAAGTTGGGCTTACTGACCATTCCTATGGTAAAAAATATCACAAACTTCCCAAAAGAGCATCATAAGAGGTACTATGCCATAAAAGGCCAACCTACTGTAGACTATATTAGATCTGCAAAACTGAAATTGTCCTGGGCAAACCATGCTCAATGATAACCTAAACTTTTTAATACTGGACGTTTATTAATAAGCTGTAGCGGTGCCCAATCTTGTTCATATTATTATCACATGGAAGGCCCTGTGATGCCGCAGGCAAACCAGCAGCCCATTATTTTACTTCTCTTAGATGCAAATCCAGTGACTCTTCTCTCTAAACTTAGTAAACCGATTGACCAATGGCATACTCACGTATAAACACAAGGCACTTCCTTTTGGAATTCTGTTCCATTAGGTCCCAGTTGTGAGCCATCGCATTGTAACCCGGCTACGGTCTCACAGCGTACTGGAAAAGAGGAAGAATCTCAAGAATATTTAACTATCTTCAGGCAAGACTTTACACTTAACCGTTTTCATAACAAAAGACCTAGTCGTATTTGAGTTTAAGGGTGTTATTTTCTCTCAGCATTTAATTACATTTAAATAGAAATATCTAGCTAGGCTTGGTGCATATAGGAATAAACATTATTAATAGTACAACCAGATAAAACCTTCGTAGAGTCCATGCCTTTTCATCAACACATTTTCATGGTAGATCTACCAAGCTGTTAAAGTTGTCTTTGTGTGTATATATATATATATAAATATATATATATACAGAGTACCTGATTTTGAAAATGTGATTGAAGTTGTTTGGAAATAAGATTTATGGCTATGAAACACAACAGACTTCTTAAACATAGTAAGCGAGGTATGTAGAATTTGACCATTTTCTTTTCTTTAGCCGTATAACATACAGTATTTGATGAAACTGTAGATTGCTGGTGATCAACCATTTGCATTTCTGTTTATATTTCAAGTTTTTTTTTTTGAAACCATGTTAATATTTTAAAATAATATCAGATAAATTTTCATGCTATATTTGCAGAATGCTTTTCAAATAACTAACTGACAGGCTTGTTTGAAAACCTCTCTGTCTGGAAATAATTGAGTCGATCAAGTCCCGCGAAAAAAATAGAAGAACTTCTGTATAAAATGTATGCAGTTTTAGTTAGCTGCATTCCTAGGGAGGCAGAGATCTGTCCTACATTTCGAAGCATGGAGTCATATACAACTCATAGGCAATTTCCCCCTCTCCCTACCACACCAGTTTTTAAAAACAAATAACACTGAGGACTGCATTTCCAAGAAATAAAGACCTTTGCTTACCGCTCGCTGTTCTATTTTTGTGACAATTTTTAATCTCTTGTGTCTCTGGATCCCTCGCTTCATCGCAAACATATCTGCAAAGATCTGATAAGGGAAATCTCTGAAGCAGAAAAGATGACTGTTAATTTATTGCTATTCTTAAATCACGATGGTACCAGTTGTATGGTATCTAAGGGAGGAGAACACTACCATCAGACTGGTAGTAATTAACTAAGCACAACAGTGTGAGTACAGTATATGGGTACACATGGGAGTACAAATATTTCAGTTTAAGAATGAGTACTTAATATTTTAACTAGCACTGTATCTATACTAGTGAGATTCTTATATGCTGTGAGTATGAGTACAAGCATAAATGCATGTGTGCTACTATGTATACAAGCAAATATCGTATGCTAGATGATGAGCATCAGTACAGACTCACTACAAGTTTGAATTCCTGTGTAGGAGTTCATGTATGATAGTGATATGAATGTTCAAACTAGGTTACTTAGTATTCTCATTTCGTACTTGTGTACTAATCATGAAAAGAAGAAACCAGATGTTTCTTCAGCCAGTGATTAGTTTTTATTAAATCACTGCAAGTTGAAGATACAGACAGTATAGAATTTACAAAATACAAGTAAACAGATGAAGTGAACCATAGTATCTTGCAAACTATGCTAGCAACACTAATTTACCACCATTGAAAAAGGATACTGGCCAACTTCCAAATTTTTGCAAGTCAATTCTTTATCCTCAATGGACCAGGAAGTAGCTGGCAACTGGGCGAGTGAGATGAGAATTGGTAATAGTAGATGTTGTTTCATTTCCACAGTTTATCCAGATAATGGTGGATTGCAATCACTATGCAATAACACAGTACTCCTTTAGTGCTTGATGTTAGATGCAACTACATTCCAGAAGAAGAAAGAAAAATACAAAACATGGGTGAGAAGTGAAGGACAAAAGTTACAGCCAGGCATTTCCATGTGATCTACATATTCAAATCCTTATGGATATTTTCAATTGTTTAGCCTAACTTGGGCTATATAAGTTAACACTGTGGAAGAATGGGATAAGACATTTCATGTAAACCAGCATAAGAGTCATTGCAGAATATATCACAACTCAGATGACACCCTCGAAAAAAAAATACTGGCATCCTGGGTAACCTTGCATACAGACTGACATATATTATGAGAATGATGCATCATTTTAAAGTGGCAATGATATAAATTAGCATATCAATGCAGCCTACTGCACTGCTGTTGTCCTTAGATTCTCTCATTCTAAAAATAAAATCCAATGTAATGTCAATGGTGTGGCTTTGCAGATTTGACGTCACAGTCAATTCAATACATCATTAGTGTGTGAAGTTACCATAATATTGTCATTGTCATTTGGTCTATAGCCTCGTTAAAGGCCATCCACTGACTGCAATGCTGGCATCAAACTGGGAACTACATGGTTGCTGGGTTATCTGCAGAAAAGCCCCAGCATACACCTATAGTAACTCATATACCTACATATAATCTGTCACGTTAGACTTACTTCATATAGCTCATAAGTAATAGACCTAGCCTAAGCCTATCCACTTCAGTGTACGCCTAGCTATTTTCAATGTGAAACGACACCCTTACTGATAGGCCTAGTTCCGCTACAGAATTATGTTCCTGTTATTCTAAACTCAAACAATGTATAAGTGATTACCCTTCCTCTCGAAGATTCAAACCTTACTTGACTTTGCCTCTTCTATGGATGTTTTTGATGATAAAATTATTTATCTGAAATCATCGACCACCCGTATCAAGATATCAAGATCCGGATATTTTTACTGCAACTTGCAAGGCCGAGTGTTTGTTCTGTTTTGCGATTTGGGAGTAGAGAAACATTATAATTACTACTAGCCAATAGGATACGAATCTGTATATTGCAGCCATAGAAATTGATAAGGATCTCCTAATCAATTTCTATGATTGCAGCAAAACATTCTCGGAATGGAAAGTTGATGACACGAAGGAGAAGAAAATCCCTGATTGACAGAGGTGTAGTTAGAGAAAGTTCAGACGATTCATTGAACCAGGGAACCCAACATGCAGGACACCCCATTACTGGTTTAGACATTTTGAGCCAATGTCATTGTTTTGCACGAATAATTTGATTTTTGATTTAATGTGATAAGTGTGGTGGTATACAGTAGCAGCCATTAATTCAGATCCCGGAGATGGACAGACATGGTTTGTCGTTTCTATTTTTGAAATTATTCAAGATTGCGCTCAAAATAGCGTTGTATTACACAAATGTCAATGACAAAATGACGAAAAAAATTATTTCTAATCTAACTTATTCCAGTATAACCCAAACAAAATTATCTCCATGGTAGGAAAAAAGGGACGTAGCCTACTACACCTCTTCCCTTACCGTATTGATCCCCTCCGAGGACGGACATCAGTCAACAACCCCCCCCCCCCTACCTCCCGAAAAAATGGAAAACTGTCAACGGGCGTGGTATCACGTGCAGTTTAGATGAGGTGAAGATGAACGGTTCCATCGCTCACTCTCGAACCGGTGCCCCTGAAACCTAGTTTCGCCCCTGCAGATTGGTACGTGTCAGTATTAAGAGATCTAAGGGTCGATGATATGTAACATGATGTCACTTTAGACTGAAACACAACATCTTTAAAAGGCACTGTTTGAAACTAAAAACTGGCTGTGTTTCTGGCTGTGTATGCCAATGATCCCAGAAATCAACGAGTCACTAAATCATTTCGCTTATTGACTTCTGGTTTTACGTGTTGAACACTAATACAAAACCCTAATAGCAGACATACATAACATGGTATTTTCCTGAACGTTGAAGTGTCACTGAGGTTCTTTTAGCCTGCACTCAGAATTCTTGGCTGCGGGTCTGTTCTGAAATCGGTGACAATGTTGTGCGCGTAGGTGGGGCTGGGGAGGGGCCAGGCTGGGGCTCGTGGGTTAGACCATGACATTGTCGCGTGACTGAGGGACTTCTATATATGTGACTTCAAGTTTACAACATTCCCACTAGTCTGCGAGTCCGTCCCCGGCCTTGTGATTCCAATCTCTTGCCCGTTCCTCTGGCACCCATTTGGCATATGTAGTATACCGTCTGTGAAATCCCTTTACAAATCATCTACAACGTATGACATCAAACCATGTCTTGCATTACAATTCGGTCTTCAGCAATTATGTCAACTAAACATAGCTAGCTAATATACACACATTCTTTCCTGTTCAGTGTAGATTCCCATCCATGACCGTTAAATGTTTCTGGAATCTTTCCGAGATCGCTATCATTCTTAATACCCAAATCACCATTTGATATTGTTAATAAGTTGATCTATAAAACGTAGGAGAAAAAGTTACGAAAGTGTCACTCCTGATAACCCTTTCACCGATGAAAACTTGGCATGATTTATCGTTACATTCCTCAAGGCCCGGTGTCAGTTTCAACCACCGTTAAAGGATCGGATATTATAAAAATGATTTATTATGTTATGATCCTCGTTTGTATATAAAACTTATACTGCATGTGGTACTACAAAAAATGGACCGTTTCCTTTACCTCCTTAAATCAACACCCAAGCGCAAAGGATGAAAGTCAGTTTATTCTGATATCGCTTCCGTCTATATTGCTGATCGTTATTCGTCAACACTTCAGTGTATACGTCCTTCGTGTAAGTGGTATGAATTAGATTATAAACTATATTGTATCTGAACAGTAAGAAACCAACAACAAGAAAAGAACGAAATTGTTGTAATCTTTGGACATCTTCTTGATGGTTAATTACCTCTCGGTGAAAAACAAGAAAGAACAAACCACATATTTTGATGATTCATTTTTGATGTTGGTGGATAATCCTGGACAGACGACTCGACGAGAACTATGAGAACATCTGACGAGATTTGGAAGTTTTATTCACGTCATTTCGTTGAAAGTTTTAAATCGTGCTGAATGGTATAGCCGATATAGGGCATATATAGCACATATCGACGTTCAAGGTAACATATTTTCTTTTTCATTCATGTTAAGGTAGCCTATATACGCAGCTATACATGCTAAGTAAAAAACAAAAGCAAGTTAAAATGGTTCTTAAAGGACATCAATATTATTTATTTTCAATATATCAAAATAAAATAAAACTGTTAGCAAACTGCTTATCCACTAGAGAGCCTGTGTAGGAGAAAGTTGTAAAAGTGAAACGTCAGGACAACCTATTTTTACACATTTTCAATATATGATAGAATGTCACATAAGCGCATGTTCCACTCATGCTCAAATTTTAATAATCAATCTTTTTTACTACTGAGATATCGCTAGGAGAATTTGACAAAATTGTCTAGCATTCTAGCAATTGAGTTTTAGACTTGTTAAGAAGGTTGAAGGTGTCAGTCTGAAGTTTTCCAAGTTTGGACATCAATACATAAATGGTTACATTGCCAATTCCGTTAACAATTATATTAATAAATCCACCAAATTAATTAATAATAAATAAATGAAGCGTGAAACAACATGTTTGTATAGCAATCTTACCAAACCTTTACAGAGTATATTAGATAAAAGTTTGGTCACGCTAATTTGGTCTGCTGCATGGGTACATCTAAGAAGGTAAGATTGAATATGCGAGTGGTCAATGAATTGATGTGATTCTTAGTATTTCGTCGCCTGGACAATTGTTTGTTTCTTCATATTTAGTATTTAATCACAAGTCAAAAGAAAACAAAAACTGGAAGTCTTAAACTGTTTGACTTTTGAGAGTAAATGAAAGTTGACTCCTGTCATGCCGAAAAAAATTGTACTTGGAGTCATATGCGTAGGAGGCGGGGGCTGGGGGGCTGCAGCCCCCCCCCCAACCAATTTTTTTTCTTTTGAAAATTCGGGCAATATGCTGAGAATTTTTCGGGCAACTACTGAAAGAATAATGAATTGCAATGTGTTTTTCAATGGTTAAACTTAGATTATTATGATCATTATAATTGTAACGACTTCCCAATAATTCTAACCAATATGGAAGGGTAATAACACGGAAAAATGATTGTATTTTATTGGCATGTGATGTAATAATCGATGAATGCCTATATTATATGCACATTAACATGTTTAACGCGAGTGATGGAGCGCGCGCAAAATTTTGGTCATAACTTTTCGGGCAAGTCGTTACAGCCTCCCAAATCAAATTAGGCTACGCCTATTCTTGGAGTTTGATATAAAATATACCGTAGTATCTAAAGGAAAACGATAAGTCAACTTAATTTGCTGTAAACCTTTACAGTATACTGTTATGAAAGAGCTCAATAATCTATAGGCCCTGCACCAGATTCTCATGGCTTTATCAGTTAAAACTGGTTAAGGTGAGTACCCGTGAATCAGTTCAAACTGATGTGTGTTATAATTTAATTTATGTTACATTCATGACCAGTTGCTACTGAGATGGACTTACACATAGAAAATACTAAACACACAATCCTATGCATAATGATTGACTGGACTAACCATACTCCTAGTACTATATAAAGGTTTCACCAATAATTTCGTCCACATTTAAACAGAAATTGGATGACACTTTATTGCAAAACGCTGGAAAATCTGCAATTTTAACCACCTTTACAAAGTATGCTTTCTAGTCAACATGGAGACAGTTTTTTAGGCTCCTAACCAGTCATTAGTTGAAAAAGCCTTTGAGTATAATGAATTCGATTGTTAGTAATCATTCCACATTAGCATCTACTGACAGGTCTAACATGTGTTACGGTGTTATAACACACTTCAGTTTATATACTGAGCAACGGTTTTTCTTTATTCACAGTACAAACTGATCAAGCCACTTACATTGGGGGTGGAAGGCCAAGATATTGCCTTTCAGATCCGCAAAAGTAAACGAGAACATATACCTGTTTCTTTCCAATCATCGCATTTGGTCAACGATATTTTTGTATTTCTAATTCATTTATACGCGTGCAGATTAAGATGCAAATATGATATGGCAATAATTACTGACATTTTTGGGCACAATGCCTTAAAATCGACCAATGATATTCCGGTGTGGCATTTTATGTATTGTACCCTTTGCATGACCCTCGTAATCTGGGGGATGGGGATAAGATCACAATCATTTTCCAAGTTAATGGAATGCATATATGATTCAAAATTACCTTCGTATTTGGCTCACGCGTATAAGAGACCGCCAGAAAATGCTTAACAACATTTCACCTGCAGTGGAGCCACAAAGGCTTCCCTGGGTCAACCACAGAGACTCAAATGGAGCCCTATGCATATCATATTGGCGTGGTGCCACCAAGGAGTGGAAGTATGTATAGTGTTGTTGTAACATCGTTTCAAATGTTGCAAAATAGAGCATCATTTTGCTTCTAATTATCCTCCGTTTTACCACAATTTCTCAAGGGGGAGGGGAACCACTTAGACTCCTCCCCTGAATGACGCAACATCTTATCCGCCGCACTACTCAGTACTAAATGCACCCACCATCGGTAGCACTTTCAACACCACTGATCATCAAGTAACTGTGTCCTCTCAAGACAATAGCCTGTGATTGACTTGCTACCGAGTTAATACCTTTATTTGTAAACAGTAGGAGATATCGTTAACCCCTCCCCCACACTCCTGGTTGTCATAATAACATAACATTTCGATCCTGTTACTAAGGCGCAGTGTATACATTCTGTGTCACTTATAATCATGAGTAATACAGCGACACAAACAGTTATTGGTGCGGATTACATGTATATATATTAACTAAGAGTATATTTGTTCAGCTGTTTATGGTGACATTTTTTGCCGGGGGTAGGGCAAGAGGGGGTACTAGGTACACACAAAAACTGTCCCGCCCCTCCTCACAAAACAAATTATCAGAAAACTGTTCCTTGTTTTGCCTACCCCCCCCCCCTTCCCCAAACACACACTTATCACCTCATTTATTCTTCTCTCGAAGGCTATAATATAGTGATACATCAGCTAAATCTATATGCACATGACAACCTTCATGATAGGTGTAATAATCAAGACACCTAAATAAGTCAAGACAAGACAGGATAAGATAAAGCAAAACAAGAGAAGAAAAGGTAAGACAAGAAAAGACAAGACAAGACAAAGCAAGACAAGACAAGACAAGATATAGAAAGAATGCATGGACAAGACCGCAAAAGAAGATAAGAAAAGATAAGACAAGACAGGACTAGACAGGACAAGACCACATAAGACAAGATAAAAACAGAACAAAACAAGAA
>KN883620.1:21217-41133 GCA_000934455.1 Apostichopus parvimensis | reverse complement strand
TCATCTCTGGTTGTGAAATTACCCGACATCAAGAAGGAAGTCGAAAATGACGAATTTGAGCTGGAGTCTGCTGACAGAGAAGAAGAGATGGATGATGAGGAGGAGGAGGATTCCGAGGAGGAGGAGGGAGAGGAAGACCAAGATGAAGATGAGGATGCGGAGGAGCAGGCCGTTGCAAATATTGAGAAGAGGCAAAGCACAGAGGGTGAAGACAGTACTGATACGGAAATGCGGAAAAATGTGGCAGGTCGGTCAAGTTTTAATTCCTTTCTAAAACCACGTTGGTCAGGTTTGATGTACCAAAGTCAGATTACACATGTATATGCCTTCATATTGTTTACTTAGTTTCATTGTCCTCAAAAAGGAGCATACAGTTGAAAATTCCACAGTTATTGTGACAAAAAGATCAAGTGCTGAATATAAAGCATTTCAAAATTCCAAAGTTGTGGCAGCATTTAGTTAAATTCTATTTGAAATCAAATTAAATTCTTTTGTGGTATTCTTTGATCAATGAGTTAAATGTTGGTTTATATTTTCAAACTGAAAGAGACATACTTATGATGACAACACAATGATGACAGTTTTTAGGAGATGTGGGGGCCTACTTTAAGGGGCTACTGTACTTTTCAGTTAATAGTATCCTTTCGAAAGTAGTTCATAAAAAGATCTCAAATGTTTTCCAAATTCATCTGTCATTTCATGGCTATTAATTATAAGCTAGTTCGGAGAAAGCATCTGCTCATAGGTTGTTCCCTGTCTGTGACCATACTGTACAGGTCAATCCTAACCATTCACTGCAATGGTGTACTACAGGACAACATTTCCAATGTCATATATGTCAAGGAGGGTGTCTTTTTCATCCAAACATTTACTGGTTGGGAACAAAAACACTTTTCTTGTAGGTTTTGGAAAAGAAAACATGTTTTAATACGATCCTCCTGCCACAGCTGATCTGTTGACTTAACTAAAAACGGTGAATTTTAGAATAAATTTATGCTGTTGATTACGTGCAGAATGTAATGGGTACAAATACCTTTGTTTCACAGAACCTGTGTACGTAGTCCTGTTTGTCAATAGGCTGTGACAGTTTAATGTAGATTTTTGCGAAAAATAATTCAACTTTTCAGTCTTTCAATCAGTCTAATATCATCCAATTCATTCCAGTTTTGAGTGATCTGAATTAAAGTATGTGAAGTACCTGCTTGTAAAATCTCGATATATCAGGCGTTGATAGCTTTACAATGGTATCATGTGTTCCCTAACACCTCAGCCTACATACTGTACATCACTATATAGAGTGTAGGATCAGGTGAATGTCAATGAATGAAAGTTTCATACTGTTACCGATTGACATTGTGGCCTGTTGTGCAAACCTCCTCCATGGTTTAACTCCAAACTACAGGGTAGCCTATTGAAGAATGAGTGGGCGTGAGTTACTCAAATCAATGTACGGTATGCACACTACATGCTGACCAGTGAGTGTGTGAACCAAGCTATGGCATTAATAATGTTGGACCTGTTAACAGTAATACTGAACTGTTATAATTACATAATTCACATATAAACAATCCCCAGTTTTAATCAAAATTTAACTTGATGTATCTGTGTGCTCTGATTTGATGTAAATATTCATGAACTTTTGACCTGTATTTCAGAGTTAAAAAAGATGGGCATAAAACGTCCAGTAAATGAGACCCCTGTCAGGAGGGGAGCCCCGAAAGGCCGTCGGAAGAAGAGGGTCCCAAAGCATCTGGCTGGGCTGATGGGGGAGGCTAACTTGTGCTTTGCTAGAGGTGAAATTGACAGTGCTGCCACAATGTGTCTTGAGATCGTCAGACAGTCTCCTAGAAGTCCAGAGCCTTATCAGCTCTTGAGTTTGCTTTACGAAGAGAAAGGTGAACCGGACAGGAGTTTACAGGTAATGAAATCTCTAGGAAGTTATTTTTCTCCAAAATTATATCCCCTTCATTTAAGAGTAGTCTTGAAATATATTTGCCCTAGTTTTAGTTTTTAGTAATATTTAAATGTACAATTCAGAAGTTTTAGCTTTGAAAAAGATATGATGAAAAGTGTCATTTTTAAATGACTAATTTACACAGGCGGTTGGTGTCTTCTGGTATCATCAAATATGCTGGAATGAGAGCTAAATTGCTGGTTTTATTGTGTCAATGTCACAAGAGATATCTGTTATGTTTCATAATACTGATCAAAATTGAATGTAACCTACTACACTTTTCTTGAGATTCTGATCCATCCATAATTATATTGTGCTATGACTGGTTAAATTAGACAAATCTTTTAGTGCTCAGAGAAAAAATACAAGTTACTAGCGTTACCGGAAAAGTCTGAGTTTGGTTGCGTGATATAGAAAGTAATTCCTGCCTACATATGCATACATTTACATATGTCTTAATGTCTTAATTAATAATAATAATAATAATCAGCAGTCGTTTTTACGACGCTTAAGCGACCACAAATGGGGGAGAAACCTGCAAGGACTTATGGATTAGAAAGATATAGAAAGCAATTTCTGCCTACAAATCCATACATTTACATATTGAAAATTCATATTGCAATACCACCTTTGGTCTTAATTAATAATAATAATAATAATCAGCAGTTGTTTTTACGACGCCTAAGCGACCACAAATGTGGGAGAAACCTGCAAGGGCTTATGGATTACAACTTACACGTTGGGTGGCTTCCAATTCAACATTTTAACTAAAATTTTGTTTTTCAATTAAAATGACCTAGAACTGCCATGATTAGCATTAGTACTCATCTGTACTGTTTTGTTATCTTCATTATAACATTGGAACTCGTAGCTCTTCAGGCTCCCCATACAACAACGTATCAAATTCAAAGTTCTTCTTCTTGTGTACAAAGCTCACCATAAACAGTCGCCAGCTTACATCTCTGACCTGCTACAGCTGCAACCACCACGCATACATCTTAGATCATATACATCTTCTCCTCAGTTTATCGTGCCCAGAAACCATGTTGTGTCATTTGCAGATCGCTCACTCTCCTGCTATGGAACACTCTTTAAATCACATCAAGGATGCTCAGACCGTTCATATTTTCAAGAAACTGCTCAAATGTTATCTTTTTCAACAAGCTCATTGTTATTAATTTCATGTAACTGTCTTTAGCACCTTTGAACAGTTTTTGTTGATTTTTGGCGCTATATAAATGTCTTCTGATTGATTGATTGTAGTTTGCCCTTCTCGGTGCTCATCTGAACAGTCAGGACACGGAAGAATGGCAGAAAGTCATTGAAATGTGTATGGATCAGAATAACATGGACTTAGCATTGTATTGCTATAGTAAAGGTGAGTACTGTACAGTCTGTCAACTTCAATGATATTTCCTACGACTTTCAACAAAAGTATGATCCTATATATGTTATGGTTCTTTTCACTCATTTGATGGATTATATATAGATATATATATATATATATATATATATATATCTGTAGTAAGAAACAGCAACCTTATGTTCATAGCTCTCCAAGCTAATGATCCAGAAAATATTGATATTCTTAGTGGTCAAAATGAAATTTTAGCGTACCCCCAGGGGCTAATGTATGTGTAGAACAATGAAATACTACCAGTGAACTAACTCATCAGAGTGACTCAAGCTCTGGATCTGATCTCCCCTTGATAGGAGGATTAAGATCTCAGGGTGAGATCCCTTGCTTGAGATCTAGTTTGGAAGCACTCCTAGATTCAACATTTGACAGGCATTTGCTTTTAAATACCAAATCCTCTGCTGTCGCAAAATAAATGAGGTAAAAAAATGGTCTCAAGGGCTTTACTGTATTAGTTCTTTCTAAAATATATGCTGGAGGAAATTATTTAAATAATATATTCTGGTTTTTTCTCTAACTCTCTCTCTCACTCAACAGCCATCAAATTTGCAAAGGATAAGGTGCCCCTCCTTCGAGAGAAAATGACTTTATTGAAAGGAATGGGGGAGACTAGCCGTGAACTGATCGTAAAGAAGATGCTACTTAAATATCTCCCTGAAGACAGAGGAGATGAATATTTAGAACTTGCAAGAGAAATGACAAAGGTAAAGCAGAGACTGGTTATTAAAGGGAGTTAGAAATTCTGATTAAGTAGTGGATTTCTACAGTAGATATTTAGAACTTGCATGGGAAATGAAATTCTGATTAAGTAGTGGATTTCTACAGTAGATATTTAGAACTTGCATGAGAAATGATCAAGATGTGCAGAAGAGTATGATGTAGTTAATATTAATTCTACAACTAAGGGAAGATGAGCCGATAAGTCAGTTCACAACATGCGAGTTTATACTGTGTACTAGTGTATGGGAGAAAATCGAGGCTTGACATTGACTTTCAGAGAGATTTGGAGATATTTGCTTAAAAAGACCTTTCTGGTTGTTCAAGTTGATTGCTTAGCAAAAATTGTTGCAATTTTCTAAATCATACGGCAAAAAAAACCACATCCCCAAATGTACCAGGTTTCAAGAAAACATCAACATGAACAGTTTAGTAGCAAAGAGTAAAGCTTTTGAAGAGCATTAAAAATTTGCCCCGATGACATCACACAGTTGAAGATTCAATCCAGTCCGAAAAAATATTACATTTTAATCAACCATATCTCGAGCTAGGATTTTTCGACTGGAAGTGTGGAATATTTTTACAATCTTTAATATATAAGTTCCACATTGTTGGTCATCAGAAGACCCTCTTCAAACAATGTTCAATATTCATAATTACATGGATGATCACAGCCAGTTGGGACAATTTCCTAATGCTAATACCTCTCTAAACTGTACTCCAATATCATGCTTCAAAGCACTGGTATTGACAGAACAAACAGTTCCTAACCTTGATCTGATAGAACCATGATATTCATACTGCTTGTACTGACAATACGAGTGCTCTGAAACAGGACATGACACTGCAGTATAGAAAAAATTGTCCCAACTGGGCGGATGATCATCTGCATATGATACTGGCCATCATTCTACTGTAATCTCATTACAGGAGCTGCTAATCCAGCTTTATTGTGAACTCTCACTAACTGGTGTTTGTTTTTGCATAATTTGTCCGTTCTAGCATGCCCATGACAACGGAGATGATAACAGCGCAGTACAGATCTTGGAGAAAGCCATCGAGAAGCACAGAGATCTCGTCTCCTACGAAGGTTAGGCAAAACTGTGATCTGTTCCTAACTCTCATTAATTGAGAGCGTGGTGGCCAATTGGCTAAGGCGTCGGACTTGTGATCCAAGGATTGCTGGTTTCGATTCCTGCCTAGTTCATTACGTTGTGTCCTTGGGCAAGATGCTTTTTCTCACTTGCCTCTCTCCACCCAGGGGTTAAATGGGTACCTATGAGGTAACTTGTCATTGGGTGCAGTATATAACTGCTGCCGACTAGAGGGATTGTCTCTGGGACAGGTTATCATTGACCAGGGGTAATATAACGTATGTAAAGCGCTTTGAGACCTATCACTGGTATAAAGCGCTATATAAAAAGCAAAATATTTTATTATAATTGGTGTTTCTTTTTTTCACAGTATGTCATGTCATTTTTTTATTTTCAAGATACGATGGGTTTTTTCTTTCCCATTTTTTTTCCTTACCAGGTTAACTTGATCTTTTTCATGTTTTATCTCTAGATATAAATATGATGGCAGAGCTGTTGATGGCCAAGAAAGATTACCTGAAGACCCTTTGGTTTCTGACTTCCAGTTGCAGCATGACACTCGAGCAGGAGGATGGAGAGTTTGCCGGAGTGAAGGAGGAATTGTAAGTTTGTTTGTTGTTGTTGACTTGTTTTGTATTTTAGCTGGTCAGTTAGCCAACCATTTTGTTATTGGTGATTGCTACATAAACCATTTTGTTGCTATTGAGGAGCCGGGAGTGGGGGATTTGTAAGATGTTGTTAGATTGTTTGATGTTGTCGAATGTCGACTTGTTTTGTATTTTGACTAAAGGCTGGTCAAGTAGCCAACCTTTTGTTGTTGGTGATTGCTACTTATACCATTTCTTTGCTGTGGAGGTGGGGGGGGGGGGGGGGGGGAGGGAGTTGTGGGAGGTGAAGGTGCTATTCAAAAGCCAAATAACTTGGATACTATGCAACTGTGAAGCACAACCCAGTTTTGATTCAATACAATGGACATAGCTGTAAGTAAGAAGTTTCAGGGGAAGTAACTTTGATGTTTTATTAATTCATTTATTTGTTTTATCGCCAATTGTGTACATTGGGTAAGGAAGTCTCCTATAAAGTCTTAAAAGCACTTAATTCATTAATATTTAAGTGATTAAGTTATACATTGTTATCTTATAGATAATTGATCACCTCGTTAGCATCAGCCCTGTTGACAGGTGACTGAATTAAGTCTTCTACAATGTTCAGTTAATCTTTCTTTCGTCTTGATTTTCCGAGCAGAGATGTTTCCCGAGTCACCAGTCTCTTGGTTCCCAGCGAGCTTCCGATAGATTTGAAAGTCATCCTGTCAGTTTGTCTCATCCACCTCGATGCTAAACAAATCGTCATTCAGGTACGAAGGCTGTTTTCTTTTTGAGTTGATCTACTTTCAGAAAATTTATTATCAAATTACTTGAAGGCATTGCTGTCTTTAACTGCTGAGGCTACTAAGTCCCCTGCACAACTGCGGGACTGAGCACCACATGATCGTTGTCATTTGGAAAATGGTGGATAGTCGGGCAATGTGCAGGCCTGTGCTTAAAGGGTATGAAGACTCGCGCAAAAAGAAACGTCTAATGCCGGTAACCTGACCTAGTTTCGAATGAGGTGTAACAGAAGTGTTAGACACCACCATCGATTCCCAGAAAATACACACACAGCTTGCTACCGTCGGTAATTAGTCACTAGTGTACAGTCAGTTCATACAGCTGCGGTCAATACCCACAGCACAGGTGCAGCTAAAGATAACAAGGTATCACATTTCATTACTGTCTGCATTTTGTAGCGACACAAACAAAATGTCACTTGCAGGCAACGGAAAGTTACCTTTTTCAGATGGCAGCACGCGGTTTGGGGCGAGTCTTCAATGCCTTTAAGGCTACCAATGATCATAATTTTGATAGTTTCCAGTTGTGTCGTCTCATTTAGTGTTTTCACCTCTAGCAGTCTCACTATTAACACTGTCCCGTCTTACAACATTTGACCAATCACATGGAAGGAAGGTTGCATGTGATTTTAAACAAGCACCGATCATTAACAGAAAAACCATCATTGTGTGGTGGAGTCATTTGAGGTCCAGACGACTATCAAAGACTGGGTCACCTTAGTCGAGTTGAGTCGGGTCATGATCAGGAGTAGCTGGGTGCGGCAGGCTTAAGACAACCGGCTAATTGCTGCTTTCTGTAAGCCAAGAAAAGTCTCAAGGCTTCAGGCAGACCTCTGCTGATGCAACGTAATTGAATCTGGTGGTCTGAGTATATGATCATCATAGGCAATTTAATAAATGGTTAATATTCTCTTCATAGCAAAATCTGGAGCCTTTGTTTGAAGAAAGTCCAGAGATGATGGGAGATCTCTACCTTGATGTTGCAGAGGCTTACTTAGATAAAGGTTTGATCATTTTGTCAATTCTATAGATTGCTTTCATGAAATTATAGCACTGTTAGTGTGTACGTCGAACTTGATTTACTGAGTAGAACGATAGTATTTATTTTTTTATTGTATGCCATTTGATAAAGTAACAGAGGTCTATTTCATAAAGAAATCACAGTTTATTAGAAATGATGAATAGAGATGTTAATAACTCTGATAAATCTTGATTCAGACAACTGCCTGAAAATGTAATATCTTAATACTTATTCAAATTGGAATTTTATACCAAACACACAAGGAATTCACAAAGTGATGCAATCTTTTCCTTTTAAAGTTATAAATTTGGTCGTGCAACTAAGTCCTTCACTGAGGCTCTTAATTTATATTTAGCTTACCGGCTTAATTTTTGATCCTCTCATATTTTTGTGTTTTGATATTCTTCTTTTTTTGCTCCTGTTCTCATAGGTAACAATGAAGCAGCAAGACCTATTCTGGCACTTCTTGTCAACAGTAAAAATTACAATTTGGTGAGTGAAAGACTCCTATAAATCTGTAATTGTACAAATTACGTACAGATGTTTCTATAGTAGTAAAGTTACAGGTGCCTCGGTGTCTGAGAATACTATCAGAAACTCATCTTGCCAAGTACCTCTGTTTTCCTACCCATTGATTCTCCCACCTCCCCCTCCCACCTCCCCCCTCCCCATCCCCATTCCCTCCTTTAAATCATCTTGGAAAATCTTCACTATCTTCTGTTATATCAATTATAATATGGCAGTCACAATTCACTTGCTCTGTGGGACTTCATCCTTTTGAACTAAATTTCTGCTTATGTTCATAAGTTTGAACAAGCCCTTAGTTGTAAATTGATGTGTGATATGTTGAACTTGCCCATATAAATCATATATATTACAACAGCTACACTGCTACTTTGTTAAAAAAGGAAATATTTCTCTCAGCAAAGAGCTTCTCATTATTTTGGCCCACGGGCCCACTCCGGTCCGCAAAGTATTTTCTTCGGAAACAATAGGCCCACCATGATCTTGTCCTGGTCAGGTGGGTGTTCAGTCTCGTCCTTATGGGCGTGATCGCCCTAACCTACCCAGCACATTGCTTGTTAGGTATATTGCTTGTAGAAAAGTACTTGAGAATACCAAGCACTTTTAGATTCCCTGTTTAATTTCATTTTTTTCTATTTCACTTTTGATGACTCTAACAGCCGGCTGTGTGGCTTCGATACGCAGATTGTTTGAACTCTCTGGGAGATTTAAATCTGGCAGCTGTAGGGTACATGAAAGTGGTTGAGAAGGTCCCTTCCCATTTAGAGGCCAGACTCTCCTTGGCAACTATCGAGCAGCAAGCTGGACGGACCAAGAGTGCTTTAGACCTACTAAGCTTTGGTAAGTATGTCTGCCGAGGGGCAGGCCCTGAGGAGAGGGGAGGGAGGGCTGGGTTCAGGGGTATACAACCCTTAGGCCAACAGCCCATGGGCCCAAGGTCAGTGGGAATTAATTTACTTAAGGAAAAGTAGACTTCAAGAATGGCCAAATGTGACATAACTATTCCCAAAATGGGGCACAACCTGGCTCTTATCAGCCCCTAGTGGTGGGATTGGGGGAGGGGGGTTCTAGTGTAGCTTGAAGGAAGCATATACATATTCAACTGATCTACCTTCTATGATTGAGAAACTAACAATGAACAACTGCTCCTGGATACTGATCGGAAAAGTATGAATGAATGTCTTAAAGAGAACCCCCCAGCAATGAAATGGTTACATATAGATCATTGCTACCGACTAAAGGGCTGGAATAGCTCAATTTATAGAGAACAGCACTTGTATTCCTGAGGTTATTAATTTGAATAATCCCAGTCTAGCCAAAACTTTTTTGCTGTTAGCTTTTCAAAATTCATTTGTAATTTGCCAGACAGTTTTTTGTTCATGATTATGTACTTTTGAAAGAATAATTGCATGAATGAATCATCAATAGAAAAACTGATTAGGTATCAAAGAAAGAATGGACATTTTTATGAAAGAGCAGCAAAGTAATTAGTTGCCATGCAGTGAGCTCAGGATTATAATTCCTTCTACCAAAACTGAGCTTATATGAGAGTCAAGGGAAAGAGGAGGCTGGGGGAAGGGTGGGAGGGGGTGGGGGTGGGAGCTGGCAGAGGGGAAAGCTGTATTAACTTACAGTCTTCATGGTTCATATATAGCACTCTATGTCCCTTGTTATATGTTATAGATATCATTGTACTGACTAATGTGTAATCCTCTCTCTTACCTTGACAGAGGGTGTGGTTGGGGCTGGCAGAGGGGGAAAGCTGTATTAACTTCCAGTCTTCATGGTTCATATATAGCACTCTATGGCCCTTGTTGTATGTTATAGATATCATTGTACAGACTAATGTGTAATCCACTCTCTTTCCTTGACAGATGTTGAAGATGGAGCCTCCTCCATCCCTCAGGATATTCAGTTAGTCTACAGGAAGTGTCTACTTCTCCACAATACAGAACATCATGAAGAATTTAGTCATTTGGCTCTGTTGCTATTGAAACAGTATAACTGCAAGGGACAGGCTGACAAGAGCTCAGAGGATGACGGTGAGCAATGGTTTCTTGAGCAATGTCATCTTCAGTGTGTGTTAACTGGTGGTGATGTAGGAATAATGTATCAATGCTTTTAGTGTATAGACTTCATTGGAAAATATGTAGGTGGGATTAGCAGTATTGTAGTTTAGTCATTTTATATGAGCAGACCAGTGTACTTCCAATGCTTTGTAAGTAAGGGTTCGAGATCCAATCACCACAGTCTGTAACATCCATTTTTGCATAACTGTTTTTGTGTTAATATTAAGTTCTTGTATAGTATTTCTTCCTGACTGAATACCAAGTATTTTAAATCAAGTAGGATAAATGAGCATCTTAGAATCCCTGTAGTACAAGTACTAAGTGATGAAAATGTACTTTACCACCAGAGAGAAGGCTTCAAAGAGATATTATGCTAGTAACCAGACTACTAGTACTGGCAACACTGTATTTAAGGAGTACAGAGTACTTTGGAGTACCGCGACACTGAGTGCGTGGAGAAAGTTTACTTAGACATAGGTGCCCCTAGTTACATCACCACCCACTGCAAACCAAGTTGGAAACTAAAATTTAACCGTACCGCATACGTTTTATTTGGAATGTTCGCTGCACTTGAATTTCCAAATATGTGATGAAAACTGGAAAAAATTAAATGATAAAACCCTCAAGAAAGCTTGCATCAAAGCTTGTTCACAATATCTACCTTGTATTTCTGCTTTTATGCCAATATTTGGTCTCTTGATTTTAGACGAGGAGACTCCAACCTTCTCCGGTGACATCAGCATGATCACACAGACGGACTGGTACAACCTGCTCCTGAAGGCCTGCCAGGCTTTGAAACTCCTACAGAGGTATCAAGATATGGTGGATATCACGCAGTCGGCCGTCAACAACGAGAAACTCAGGGACTTCCACGACAGGAAAGAACTCGTCGTAAGTGACAGTAGAACTCGTCGTAAGTGACAGTAGAACTTGTCGCAAGTGACAGTAGAACTCGTTGCAAGTGACAGTAGAACTCGTCGTAAGTGACAGTAGAACTCGTCGTAAGTGACAGTAAAACTCGTCGTAGGTGACAACAGTAGAACTCGTCGTAGGTGACAGTAGAACTCGTCGTAAGTGACAGTAGAACTCGTCGTAAGTGACAGTAGAACTCGTCGTAGGTGACAGTCGACGGTAGGGATTAAAGGGTGTGAAGACTCACGCAAAAAGAAACGTCTAATGCCGGTAATCTGACCTAGTTTCGAATGAGGTGTAACAGAAGTGTTAGACACCACAATCGATCCCAGAAAATACACACACAGCTTGCTACCGTCGTCAATTAGACACTAGTGTACGGTCAGTACATACTGCTGCGGTCAATACCCACAGCACAGTGTATAAACCATACAGCGATGGACATCTCAGGTCCAGCTAAAGATAACAAGGTATCACGTTTCATTACTGTCTGCATTTTGTAGCGACACAAACAAAACATCACTTGCCAGCAACAGAAAGTTACCTTTTTCAGATGGGCGAGTCTTCAATGCCTTTAAAGCGCAGTTGGGCAAAGTTGTGGCCCGTACACAATGTCTACTGCGTCTTGTGAAAGGGCCGTGAGAACCCTATCGACGTGGCCTATGGGCCATTATAATGTCAAGGCAATGGTTTCCTTCAGCCATAGATCAACATAAACAATGTCTTGTCTTACTGAATAACTGAAAATGTAAACATGAACTATATACTATATATATACTTTTGATAGGACACAATATAACTGTGTTCATGTAGATCTATTATTTTTAATAAAAGTTAATAATATTTTCAGAGTGAAAATGTCCTGTAGTGTTGAGGCCTGCAAATCACTTACAAAATTTCACAGTTTAATTTTACCTCCCCCCCCCAACATTATTAGATCAACTGGTAGTGTTAATAGTAATTTTGACTCAAGCAAAGATGAGGATGGGGTACAAGGGTTGGTAGGGTTGTATCAGTGTACCCTCTGTTGGCAGATGCAAAAACAAAAGACAGATCTTGAAGAGGCAGCAAAACTTAAGTAAAAAAGATAAGATATCAGACACATTTTAGTGAGTGAGAATGTTTAACAGACTCAGACCAAATCTTAGGTCTTCCTGGCTTATCTGCACCATACAGTAGTTGAAGTGATTTTAAGGTGCAAATTATAGATAGACAAAAGTAAAAAACTTCCCAGCCAGTTGATAATGACAGAAATTGCATTCCTGGATTGAAAAGTCATGGTTTTTCAATTTGTATGTCAGAAAATGGTATCTTATTTCTTTTGTTGTTGTTGTTGTTGTTGACAGAATCTGGAATTTCTGCTGGTGTTGTCGCAGTTCTTTAATGGAGAATATAGAGCCTGTTACAGTGTCTTGCGAAATATGACGAAAAAGGTACGCTCGATTTGTTTGTGTTAGTTTCTGTAAAAGGATTTCTTGAATTTTATTATTTCAGATTTTTGGCTATGACTTTATAATGGATTCTTCATTGTTTAACAGTTGCAAAGGATTGTTTTTCCAGATGAGATCATCATAAATTAAAAATAATTTAAAAAAATTTAAAATAATGCTAGCTTAAATGTCTCTAAAAATTTATTAGTAGCAAAGGTTGTTTTTCTGATGAGATAAATGATGAGCATAAATTGAAATAATTAAAAAACAATTAAAATTAATGCTTGCTTAATTTTCTCTAACATTTCTTCAGGTTTCAATGATTTAAAACATTTCAGCATATTCTTTCCCATTTCTCTTTTATTTCTGTCAATTTCAAAACATTGGCAATCAGATATTTCATAGATTTATCACATAGTATGGTATGACACTAATTTTTCTTAATTAATCTTGTGTCCAATGTTAATCTTAGAAAGATCTTTATGTATTAGCAAGAAAACACTTTGTAATTGTCTTAAGTTGTTGGTTTTATGATAATTTGTTTTATTTTTTTGTCTTTTGCAGTATGCCGACAACAATCGTTTCATGAATTTCTTTAGTTTAGTCACCAATTTGTCTAACGAGCGTAAACACTATCGATATTGCCTGAGAATGACCATTAAGGTAAAGAGAGTTCAGATCATGATGTCTGATTCAATATATTTAACCATTGATCTATGCGGAGACCTCTGTACATTGTGGATTATTATTTGGAACAAGCTCAGTGAAAATGAGTGGAAAACCTGTGGAGTTTGGATAGATTTAACAAAGTGAAAATATGTGTTTCTTCGTCTTGTAAACCTGAGACAACTCCAAATCCGACACTAATACAATACACAAAACCCCTTTGTTGCCTGGGCCTAGTCCACACATTTTCTCATGTATTGGGTTTCTTGCCAAAGGTTGTCACAGATTCCTGTGTTAACCTGTGTTATGGTGTTTCTACACTTTTCAGAGGAAAACCCTGTGGAAAAGTGTCACGAACTGTGAAAACGGGCAAATCTGCATCAATGTCTTTCAAAATCACTTTTTTTAATGAAAAAGTTCCTGTGAGTTTGAGGGATAATCACAGGTTTCAACTAAGGTTTCCAGTTTCCAATCATCTGAGGAAACTACAGCTGAAAATTTCAATCTTGATTTTCTCCAAATGGCAATTCAGTAGCTGAGTTAGGAGACAAATAACCACCAAACCTCTTGAACCTGTGAGGCTAGAAATAATCTTGAAGATTTTGTCCCATATTCCATTCTAAACTCCCTTCCCACTCCCACCCAGACCCAAGAGCTTGTAAAAATACATTCAACCATCATCAGTAACTCGTGCACAAGAGATACTCCCTTATTCTTTCTGTATGAGTCTTCTTTTCCTGCATGTAATAAAAAAAAATTGAGCCACAAAATGTTTTTCTGAAGTTTACTGAGCATATACATTTACTCAGCAGTGAAGAAACAATTTGTTGACAAAGTCTTAAACTTGTGTTTGCAGCTGACAAGAAGTTTCCCTAATTCTTTACAACCAATGGTGTAACCAGGACATTTATGAAATCACTAGAGGGTGAGGGGTGGTGGGGGTGGGGTGGGTGGGTGGGGGTGGATGGCTATAAGGACTATCAATGTACCAGTTGCATAAAAAATTATGTTGCTAATTTGTTAATCTTTGCTGTAGAATGATTTTTGTCTAATACATTATTTACTTTACCTTTATTCACTTCAGATTTTTCCAGATAATTTTGCCTTCTGTTACCTGAATGGATGCAACGCTATGGTTCGAGGCAGTTACAAGCATGCTCTAGGTATTCAACAAAGCTCTAACTTCTACTCAATCCTTATGTCATAATTTCTTGGCAAATTTTTTCACAATCTTTAAGTTAAAATATTTTTCCATTAAAAGAAATGGCCAGATGTTTTCCTTATTAATGGCAGATAACCTGAAAATTACAAAACAACACCTCACCCAAAGCATACATATACAAATATCTGATTTTACAGGTAGATAGAAACTGACATTCCAAACATACCACAAGCCTCCGAAATTTTAATTATACTAATGCTGCGATGAAGTTACAGAATCCCTTTGTCCAGACAGCCCAGATTGTTTCCAGGGCCTCTGTCGCTGGGGCTCTATTTCCAAAAGAACCCATCCTAGCCATTAAAGTGTAATAATAATTTCAGACCATTTACCAACATAACATTATTAATTATTAATTGACTCGTTAGAGAAAGTCAAGCCATAAACTAAATGGAGAGAATTATTATTAATTTATTATTGCTACAATTTGATTGAGAGGCTCACTCACTTTTACTTAGTAAGTTATTTTCCTACCAATCTGTTAATACACTTTTCAATAGATTAGGACTAAAGAGTGGGTCAAAACAGTACAAGTTTCAACCAGTGTGAGGAAAATATGGAGAACCTCAGAACTATTCTTCAAGTGAAGTCTTGCTTTTAGTGTACTATTAAATTAGTCTGTGGGCTTAGGAGGTTACGTGGGGACTTGATTCAGGTTTTCAAGATTGTGTATGGTTTTGGCAATTTATCCTTTACCGACTTTTTCATGTTTGCTAATAGTAGTTGTACCAGAGGTCATTGTCTTAAACTCCAAAAGTTGCATAGTAGGATTAATATTCGGCATAACTTTTTTTCTAATAGGGTTGTGAATGAGTGGAACCGTTTGCCTGAGAAAGTTGTACTTGCAAGTAGTGTCAATGGGTTTAAGAATGCTTTGGACAAGCACTTTAAGCATTGTAATCAGGTCTGAGTGTTTGTGTCTTCAGTTTTTTTTCCTCTCCTATAGGGTCCTTGGTGGGGACTTGAGTGTCCCTCCTGATCCTTTTTTTCTCTACTAAACTAAACTATACTTTCACCTTGCAAGCTATAATTGTTCTTCAATAGTCGTATATCCTGTTGACAGTGAAAGGTAACATGGTAGTTTTTTAGTTGCACCTATGAGGCTGATTCATGAAGGTAATCTTTGATATTCTTCCGTTCAGGTGAATTTGTGATAGCTTTAAGACAGAACGTGGAGGCACCTTACCCAAACTTCTGTATTGGTCTCTGTTTCTTCCATCTTGCCAACCAAAAGTTTATTGATAAGAGACATTCCGTCATACTCCAGGTAAAGTTTTATCTGTCACCAATGAAATCATATCTTTCATTGTTAACACCTTTAATAAAAACAAACTAGTAGTATTGTGAATTTCCTTTATAAAGCTAAAATAATTATTTTGTCACCTGGTGGGTCTGATCATTATCATCATTTCTGTCCTGATAATTTACATAAAATGACACAATAAATGATGCAAATATTTCCCCAACATTTTGGTGCTTTTACTGATAAATGAGTAGTTATGAACAACAAAGTTAAAACTTAATTGTTATTCGAAGTATTCCTCTCAAAACACATTGTCTTTTTTTTGTAAACAATACCTTGATTGGCATTGATTTGTAAACAATGCCTTGAATACCATTGTTTGTAAACAATGCCTTGAATGGCATTTTTTTGTAAACAATGCCTTGAATACCATTGTTTTGTAAATAATGCCTTGAATGCATTGTTTTGAATTCCATTGCATAATTTGCACATTTTTATTAAAAAGCACCAACATTTTGGCAAAGGAATACCTTGACACCATAATGATGAACTGCACACAGTGTTGATGATTAAAGCTATTAAGAAGTGTATCAGAGAGTTTATGATTGGAGAGTAGCTATTCTACCTGCCCTGAAGCCTCTTCAGGGTTATTTATTGCTCTAGTAAGATCAATAAGGTCAGCTCTTTTACAACAATTTCCTTGTTTGGCATCAATCAAGCTTTTGTGAAGAAATCTTTTTCATAAAATAATTATAAGTTGACCAAGGAAACAACAACTAAATACTCATGCCCCCTTTAAACCATATTATTATCTACCCCTTGACCCCCCCCCCCCTAACCCCATCCTTCTTCCTCCCCAGGTCAAAACAGTAATTGTAGAAGTAAATGAAGATAAACTGTCTTTATGATTCTATTGGAAGGGTCTAGTTATGGTAACACATCACATTATGAAGTTGTAAAGCCTTCCTATGGATCCGACTTCATTTATACATCTTTGGAATAACAATGTTATATCTAGTATGAGTACATGATTATTAACTATCTTGATGATTCTCTTGGAAGGGTCTAGTTATGGTAACATATCACATTATGAAGTTGTAAAGCCTTCCTATGGATCTGACTTCATTTATACACCTTTGGAATTTCAATGTTATATCTAGTATGAGTAAGTTACTATTGACTATCTTGATGATTCTTGTGGAAGGGTCTAGTTATGGTAACACATCACATTAAGAATTATTAAAGCCTTCCTATCGATCTGAATTATTAATACACCTTTGGAATTACAATGTGTTATATCTAGTATGAGTACATGATTATTAACTATCTTGATGATTCTGTTGGAAAGTCTAGTTATGGTAAAATATCACATTAAGAAGGTTTAAAGCCTTCCAATGGATCCGACTTATTAATAAACCTTTGGAATTTCAATGCTATATCTAGTATGAGTAAGTGAATATTAGCTATCTTCATGATTCTGTTGGAAGGAACACTTATTGTAAAATATCACATAGATAGATTCCAAATTTGAGTTAAAATGTTGAATTGGAAGCCACCTGACGTGTAAGTTGTAATCCATTAGCCCTTGCAGGTTTCTCCCACATTTGTGGTCGCTTAAGCGTTGTAAAAATAACTGCTGATTAATATTATTATGATAACATATCACATTAAGAAGTTTAAAAGTCTTCCAATGGATCCGACTTATAAATACACCTTTGGAATTTTAATGATATATCTAGTTTGAGAAAGTTTATTGATTTCATTCCTCAGGGCTTTGCATTTTTGAAGAGATATGAGAAATATCGAGGAGCTTGTCAGGAGACGTATTACAACATTGGTCGGGCCTTGCATGGAGTTGGTAAATCGATAGCTTTTGTCTTTAATCTCAAAAAATGTTTTCAACTTAAATATCAAAGCCGAAATATTTATATCAAATTCTTCATAATATTAGGCATTTAGCTACGCTATTCATGGTAAACCATATCACAGTGCTTACAAGTTATATTACCCCTGCTCAATGATAACCTGTCCCAGAGACAATCCCTCCAGGCGGCAGCAGTTATATACTGCGCCCAATGACAAGTTACCTCACAGGTACCCATTTAACCCCTGGGTGGAGAGAGGCAAGTGAGATAAAGCATCTTGCCCAAGGACACAACGTAATGAACTAGGCAGGAATCGAACCAGCAATCCTTGGATCACGAGTCATAGTCAATAAAGGTTCATCATCTTGAGGAAACAGAAATAGAGAAACCCACCCATGGTTATTAGTAAAGTGCATATTTTGTGGAAAGTATGTTTCATTTTTGCATTGATCTAGTCAAAGTTCTAAGATAATAAAAAACCCCTTTGGACAATTGATGATGATATAGTTAAATGCTTTTTTGAAATTTCTGAAAAGTCAAATGTGGGTTTGCTTTAAAAGGTATTTTGAATTGATATCTGCCACAAGAGATTGTTTCGACATGGTTATTTGAAGGACGAAGGTAATGGTAGATCTCATACAAAGAGAATCATTTTCCTGGCAGGATAAAAGCCTTGTCTTATGTGCATACAGATTTTAAATGAATCAAACTTATGATATGGTAAATAATTCATTAGATTGATCAAACCAGGCAAACACAATGTCAGTTTAAAGTACAGTGACTTGCATTTACTTGATACTTGGTATGTTGATCCACCATATTGAATTTGAGATTCCTAGTGTTTTTTGTATACAGAGGTCAAAGGTCAACAGAGGTCAAAGTGTAAGAATCTTGTAAGCGTGATAACTCCAATAGAAGGTTTGGATGTACTTGGTATGTGAATCCACCTTATCGCTTAGAAGACAGCTGTCACAATCTGTGGAGGTCGAAGGTCATTGGAGGTCAATAGAGGTGGCAGTGTGAACACCTTCCAAACAAGATTACTCCATAAGTAAAAATGTGCATAGTTTTACATTGGATCTACTTGTATGGTATGGTTTGTGGATCTACCTTATTAAGGAGAAATATCCTATTGTTTTGTGTGGTGGTCAAAGGTCATTTGAGGTCAACTGAGGTTAAAGTCTGAAAACTTTGTTAAGCATGATAACTCCAATGATAGAACTTTGCTGTTCTTTATACTTAGGTACGTTGATCTGTGTTATTGAGTTCAAGATCCCTAGACTTGTCTGTGGTGGTCACAGGTCATTGAAGGTCAAAGTCTGAAAACCTTGTTAAACATGTTCACTCCAATAGTAAAACTGAGCATATCTTACATTAAATGGATCTGTTCCTGAGTACATTATGCAGAATTTGTGACCACACAAAGACATCGTTTTGCCATAATATAATCCAAAATGCTGCATGTATCTTCAAAATATGGAGAAAAAAAAGTTTGGTATCTTGTGTATCACTTAAAGGCAAGCTATAAAGCTTTGATTTTTTTTTTCTCAGACTCGTTAGTCTTCTTAAACGTGCGATGATGTTAATTATCAAAAAAAAGCCCTCAGGTATGGTGGTGTATTTTCACTGTGTTTATCCTTGATCAGGAGTTTTTGACACAAAAAGTTTGATACATTCTGCAAATATTTAAGTTAATTCTATGCCCTTTAAAGTTAGATTTGCATTGAGTAAAAAAACAAAATTCTTCCAGTTGAGTGAATCATTTGTTCCAAAATGTTCAAGAGTGTACAGAACTGTATTAATATTCTTGCTAAGAATGACTTAGAAGTTATTACAGAGCAGTTTGCTTAAAGAAATCCATGGTAATTCATCATGTTTGCTATCTTTACTATCATCTTTACTATGCTTTTGACATATTGTGAGGATAGTTTTGATTGGGACAGATAGTTGAATGGTGTTAAGTAGGGTGGAGAAAAGTCCTGTCAAAGATATGATTTGGCACAAAAAAGATAAAACTTTGTGTGACAATCATTTGACCAATTATTAAAATCATTTGGAGCAATAATCATTGTTATCCTTCTCTAGCAACTCCTTGCCCTTTAATACTAAGGAATGGTTAAGAATACTGCATTAGGCATGTATTGAATGTTTTGGGGCTTTTTAGTCTCATTTTATTTATTTTTTATATTTTTATGTATATATATATTTTTTCATTTTTTCATTCATTTTTATATTTTTATTGGTGTATGCTGCAAAACAAGATTTAAAGAACCAGTAGTGTCCTGTTTTTTTATTTTTTTTTTTTATGGAGGGATTTCTTTTACAAGATGACTTGCAAAAGAAAATCACAAGCTGGCATTGAACCAGGGATCTTGTGATGCCCAAAAAATTTCT
>KN883618.1:33274-48484 GCA_000934455.1 Apostichopus parvimensis | reverse complement strand
CCCCCCCCTTGGCTACGCGCCTGTCCTCAGGATTGTAGTGGCCTTACCTTTCCCATTGTAGAGACAACTCGAGAAAAACACAACTGCCCACAGTGGTAGTGTATGCTCTACTGGTCTATTACTCTCATCTTCTCATCTGTCACAGAGACAGATGACATTCCATAGTGTACAGATTACATATATAGAATACAATATATACTTAGAATTACTTAGGATTACATAGGCTTAGCTATGCTTAGCTTAGGATTACTTACATGGTAGCTTTCTATCTACCCAGTATCACAGGTATAGTAACTATTAACAGTAGGCTACCCTGGATAAGGCCTTGGCATCTACCAAGAATGCATACAGAATGCAACCCCTCCCTCCCCCCCCCCCCCCGACAAAAAATGCTTTGATATGCAATGTTGGCACGTTATGTTTGATTATGTGTAAAAATTCAACGCGGATGGCCCGATTATAATTATCTGTATGTCTAAAGCATTGGAGTGGTCTCTTTCCCATGCCTCTTAGTTGTCGACACGGGAGAAAAAATAGGACTATACTACCTCCTCCTGCAACGTTCAGCGCGTCAAATTAATTAATTGTTGTAAATGTTTAGTGTTTCCAGTTTGAGATTATACGAGAGAAAATCATGTCTGCGGTATGTAATACAGTATATTTGCATTAAAAGCAGTACTTATTGGCTTCTTGGAGGTGATCTCGTCGTTACTTTAGCAGAGTAATGGCGGAAGCTAAATTGTGTTTCGTTTTCAGGTACAAGTACCGTGAGTACTACTTGCACGAACTGCAATGTACTGTAACTGCTATGGGCTACTGTGCCTCTAGTTGACTTAGACTAGAGCAATTTGCAGATTGCAAATTGCAGAAGTTGTGATTAACGAGGAGTGATTTTGGTAGCAACTTACAGACTTACTTGTGGATCTGAAGGAGTAGAAAAAAAATTGATGATTGCTAATTGGGAGTTTTTTGGAGGCTTGCGCAGGTCAGCAGGTTAAGGTGTCAAATTGTGGGTCAAACCTGCAAAATGCAGGTCACTTGGGAGCTCTGTTTCAAGGCCTAATGTATAGGTCGAATGAAACTCACCATTTTAATATTCTGTTGTCCAGCATTAACTTGTTGAACTCCCCTACTCGCTATGTGCAATTTCCAATTTCTGTACTCTCCGTAAGAACTAGGCTGAAGAGTAACGTACATGAAATGAATAGGACTGAGTATTGTGGTTAGTAGCACTAGTCTCTAAATTAGGTTATGTGGCTTGTGCCTATCAAATGCATTACCCAAATATGTTACATTATTTGTAATTTTGATATAACATGACCATGCACTCTGTTTCAAATCGATTGTTTCGAAAACTTTGAATGTTTATCCAGACTTTATTATACATTACATTGCTCAAATTCTTTCACAACAGTGATATGAGGTCACTGACTATGAGCCAGCCTTGTTACATGATCTGCTTATAGTCATACATACATACATACATGTGTAATTCTGTGCTTCATTGTAGTTCAATTAGCAACTTGGGTACAAGGACTGTCCATCATTTATTCTTACAAGTGTTCACCAAGGTAACCCTGTACAGTAACCCCATTGCAGATGTGTTTAATTGCATGTGAAAACTGAGGTAACGTAGCAGAGGTTGGAGTAAGCAAATCACATAGCTATATATCTCTGTACAGTATGCCAGCTCGTGATAAGGAAAGATAGTTCTCTCTTAAGAATACATGCATTATCGTTTGTCCAGGATTCCATCTTGAAGCTTGATCAAGCCTGCTCTGCTGGAGAAGAATTCCAAAAGCTATTCTATGAGTCGTTTGACAAGAGAAGAACGGTTTGTAAACTTTTTGATAACCTTGAGATTTCATGCACTGAAAAATATTGTGAGCACCATCTTTGGTTTTTTTTTTTTTCCTTCCCTGATGTCAATTTAAAGTTCTTTATAATACTAATTGTGTGGCTAGATGAGCACAAGACTATGAAGTTATGTACAGAGTTGATTTCTGCTTAGTATTTGAATCGACAGTATACTTCAATTGTTTACAGTAAATATATTCAATGACAATTACTGACATGTTTTCCATTCACATTTGTTAGACTCTCATTAAGTTAATCCTTAAAAAAAAACTGTTAGATAAATAAAGTTCTGATTCATTAATTCAATTTGGAAAATGAGTTAAATAACCAATGGAATTATAACCTAATGCTCTTTGTAAAAAGACAATCAGATAAATCAGATTTTACATTTATACATTCACTGTGCTTCCTCATATAAAGCTTGTATTTTGTTACTATCTGAAGTCATCCAAGGGTAAAGAAGGTATTTATAAAGTGCAGAGATAATATCGACATAGACATTGCATGTATTTTTAAGGACTATTTCTACCATTCATTCTAGTATTACAAGATACTTCTTCTTCCAACTGATGCAACTTCAGTATTAATGACATTTGATGATATTTCATATTCAGGGTATATTTTATTTCTTTTGACCTGTTCACAGGTTTTAGACAAACTTTACATGGAAACAGCTACAATGGTTTGGAATGGAAATTTAGTGGAAGGATCCAAGAAAATAGTGAAATTTTTAGAGGATCTACCTGTGAGTGAGCATACCGTTGACCTTCTGGATTGCCATCCAATTCTAGGTGAGTTTCAATTTATGGACATCAGAGAAATTTCATTATTGCAGTTAACAAAATATGAAAATGCTTTCCAAAATAAGAAATTTTTGTTTTAAATTATGGAGAAAATTTTCAAAATGTTTTATTTTGAAATTTAAAATTTAAATTTTTTTTAAAAATTTAAAAGAAAATTGAGCAAAGACATTTGAATTAACAAAAGGATTTTCGGCACTGAAATACCCAAAGTAAACATGCACTGGATTTCTAAATCTTTCACCCAACTTATGATCCAAGGGAATGGATTTACAGCAGGAAATGGCAACCAGCATTTTATTTGTAATTTCTTTCCACTTAGGTTATGGCAAGATGTGTGGAGGAGGTTTTCATACATTTGAGATTTTTGTTGTATACTTTCTTAATATCTTTCCTTCCAATTCTGGATCTTGTATTCAAGACTTCCCAACTTACAGCCTTTTCGACTTTACCATATCTTGTTATCTGCCCTCTAGATTCCGTTACGAACGGACAAACTTCAATAATGGTTGTTGCTGGAGGCAAGGTCCGCTTTCAGGGTAATAAAACATTCCCTTTCAACGAAAACTTTGTGTTGACATCGCAGCAAGGGAAATGGAAGATTGCGTCCAATACGTTCAGATACTTCGAATGACCGATTCTCTGTTGAACGATTAGATGGAAGGACACTCAAGGTTATGAAAAACAAATATCATGTCGAGGCATTTAGAGAGTTATACGTGACTCAGCTGACATATCAAATCCGTTGGCGTCTGAACGTCTGTGCTGGTGGACGTGAAAAACGTCCTATTTTGAAGAAACGTGCTATTTATTCGCAAAGTGATTCGGTTACTTTGAAGAACCACCACAATAGACTGCAGGGTGAATTATTGATGTGTCGATCTCTGTCATCTTAGATACCCATGGTGTGGTAAACCATGGTGTGGTAAACCAGGCTGTTTTCAGTTATGTCATGTTGCCTAGTGACAGATGACTTCAGGAGTTAACGATAGAAACAACACTGATGTAGGAACAACTGCTGTGGTTGTAATTAATAACTTAAAGAATGTAATTTTGCCTTGCAAAACAGGGAATAATTTTACAATTATTGCATCTAAAATATTCATACTGCCAGTTCAAATGCTTTGAAGCAGTGTGGTCATGCACAGTGGTACTGATGTTAGAAATTGTCACCAGTGTGGGTTTGCATATGGCTAGGCTAGATGTTGAGTACAGGGATTCAGATACATATATATTGATAGGGGAGGGGTGGCAGACCTCTGTTCAGTCATGCTGGAAATTGTTGCTTACGGCAGCAACAAGCCCACATTAAGAATAATTGCCGTGAACATTATTGGGGGAGAGGGATGGGCATCTCCCGAAAAAGCAGATTTTCTTATATATGCCCTGTGCATTTAAATGCTAGTACAGGACGTTAACATTTTGTGTTAACATTATGTATGCCATAAGCTTTCACATTGCTAACAAAACTCTTTGTTGTTTAAAATAACGGTATGCGTTAAAAGTCTCTGACTGTTTCTATGTGAAAAGTTCATATCTACAATTTCAGAATTTGTTTATACTCGATGGTTCTGCTCATGACTGGCAGTTCAGGATCGACATTGACAGTTTGAACAAAACATTACAAATTCTGGACACCTATCAAAGAAAATAAAGAAGGGAGAAGCACTTGCTGTTCTACAGTCATACTTCCAAAACAAGAAACCGCTTTGATTTTCATTATCTTGTCTTTAGTGTAATATAAGTTTGGACTTTTGGTTGAAAATTGAATGTATGTAATAACAATCAATGGATGCCTTCATAGAGTTGATGGCCTACAGTAGTGTAATTTTACCCCCCTAATATGCTGGAAACCAATGTTAACCTTTTTCCAACATTGCAATCAACTAAAAGTAGATTACCTCACTGAGGGATTTCCAGTGTCCCAAGTTGGTGCCATGAGCATACATCCACCCCCCCCCCCAACCCCCGAATTGAGGCACAGAATGTATGAAAGCTAACAAGGACAATGGACAAAAAAATATATTTAATCTGTCCACGAGCTCTGAAAACTTAATAAATCTTCCATCATCTGGGTAATCATCAGAAATTTTACTACCCACCTTTGAGTAGCTCAAACCCCAACAGACAAAAGAAAACAGGTCAATTACTTTAGTTTCATTTTTATTTAGTTTCAAGCCCATCTCTTCAAGAGAGAAAGGATATTTTACAACAAATGACATTTCATGACTGCGAATCATTATTTAACAATACAAAAATGAAAAAAAGTAGGGGGTGGGGGAAGAAAAAACAGAAAATACTGTACAAATATCGCAGAAAGGCAGCATTGAAAAACTAAATATTATACACAAGTTTGCAATGGACAAAGAATGGAAGTTGTTTCGATTGTGGAATTTTCACTCTGATAGCTCTTGATAATGAAAACGGCTCTCCGTTATAATAAATAGCCAAGTTAGATCTGATAAGCCATGAAATTGGAGCTTGACTGGTTAGGCTTTCTTTACCATCCATACATGTTTGCATTAATATTAGTATAACTGTGTTATTCATAAATACAATTCTGTCATAGCTTGCTCAAGTTGTGATGTAACATTCCTTAATCTAACAGTCCCTCAATAGAAACTGTAGAACAGTTGAAAATTCAATTTAATATTTTTAAATGAAGTTCATATATATATCTTCATTGTCATCTGATTTCAAATTCACCAAAGAGTTACCAAACTCTGGATTGAGAAAAAAAAAATCTTTTTGGTAAACTAAGTAATTCTTACAGTTGGACTGAAAAATTGTTCATACTTTTAAGAAAAACATTCACATAAATTTCATAAATTTAGGAATGTTTACTATCACTTCGGTAACAAACTCCAGTTTCTGTATACATTTTCATCACCAGACAAGTAGTAGTAAGTAGTAAGTTGAGTCTCGTCTATCCGACTAACCTCCGCCATGTATCACAATCTTGTGCAAGGTTTATTGCTTCCTCGAAATTGTTAATGTCAACGTCCTTAAATTGTGACTTTATTTTTTCCAAGCAAGGTAGTCACGGGCCTTCCTACTGGTTTAGCAGTATGTCTCAATGCTTCTCTTAAAGCAACCTTTGCTGGAGCATCCTAGAGTCTTGCTACATGACCGAAAAATCTCAATCTTCTATGTGCGACTACGGATGACCAAGGTGTTTGGTTGGTTTCATTGTAGAGCTGATCGTTTGATAACCAATTGACAATACTGTACCAAATTTTTTCAATTTAGTTGGATTTTATATCTATATATATTATTCTATATATGATACAATATCCTGAGAGGAACATAACCATGTTCTACACTGAATCAACAACAAGGAAATATCCAAACAATTCTTGCAAATTTCTTACAAACGGTTGCATCAATAAGCACTCTTGATAGAATGTTTTATTGCATATATACATTGTTGATATTTATCTATTATTGATCTAATAATGGTACAACTATTCCTCCAACTGTTCTTAACATGTGGTGAAAGTTTCTTCATTCAAAATATTTCTATGAAGCCCCTTTTTCTTAAATTTAGTTCAAAGGTGCTACAAAATATAAACTGTACCACCTTTTCGTGGCAAACAGGAAAGGTTATAGAAGAAATCCAAGTAGGACACATTAATACAAACACACCCGTAGACCGACCCATCAAAATACCATCTCTGGATTTAGACCATCTACTTAAGAATTTAAGTAATGAGTCAAAGATATTAATCTTATAACCAAAATACTTTGGGAGATTTCACAGAGAGCATTCAAAACGGTTTTCTGCGTCACAATCGTTTGGCAGAGTTCTATCTCGCAAACATACATCCTACTGTTGGCTCTTAACCGAAATTACTACCGCAGAAACTGCCACCACAAGTTGAGAAAAAAGCAAGAAAAAAACCCATCCATTCGTCCGTAGTTTTCCAAAAATCTTACAACACAACATATATAAATTTGAGTGCGGGCGGGCCTAGACATTCTTATCACAAACTGGGCCATTGCATCATCTTGTCCCTTCAGATGGAAAAGTTCACCTCTCTCTCTAACCTCAGCCGCTACAACTCAAACAGGCTTCTTTGTTCTCTATTGAGCAGAGCATGGCGGCCTCGTTGGCCGCCTTATCAGACTCGGCAACTGGGGTCCCTGCGGTTGCCGTCGTTGCCTGTTGTACCTTCTGTTTGTCGAGAGTGAATTTGATTGGATCTGCCGCTGGCCTGGTTCTCAGGTAGTACATGCCGGTCTTGAGGCCCTGTTCGAGGTAGAAAAAATATGATGACATATTAACAAAAGAAATATGATGACATATTTTCAAAAGGCATACAATTGTAAAACTTATTTTGAAGAAAGAAAAAAATGTACTTTTAGATAATTAAAACTCATCTCAATAACTTGGCCCTAAATTGATGGACTGTCAACTCATAAAATTGGCTTTATAACCTTTCTCTTTTTCTTCAGGAAGTTGATCACAGTAGGCTGTCTGTGCTATCATACATCCAGATGTTCTTAAAAAGTTAGGCTTTTATAATATTCTTGTTGAATTTATCATTGAAATCTCATACATTTTGGTTTGTTTACTCTATAGCTGTAAATGTTTTCTCTATAGCTAGAATTTCATCAAATATGAAAATCTTTTGTAGAATTTACTTTTTTTAAATAATTTGGATTAATGATTGAAATTTTCGTGAAGAGAAAGACATGTCAAGCTCAACTGCCCTGATGACATCACTCATTTTGCTGTTGCCAGATGCATTAATAAAATATCAACTATTTTACTGAAATACAATTCTTTACAGTGCAAACTTTTTAGCAATTTTACTAAGCAAATCAAGCAACTTCAGCCACTAGACTTCCCTTTGCAATAGTGAAAGAATATTTTCAGAGAAAAGAAGCAGTTTTTATAAATATATCGGACTCTAAATTTCACACAACCTTTGATGTTTTTAACAATGACACAGGGCGCAATCAAGTGAAATTCAAAAGTATTTGACAGGTCCCAATCCTTAACAAAGACATAACTCATTTCATATATTCATTCCAGTATAGATATAAAATTAATAAAGAGGAGTCGCAAAATATGTTAACAGGAAGAATACCTAATATAAGAGGGAATTAAATGACAAAACTAAAATATTACTGTCCGATCTCAGACTTACAGTTTTCCATGCGTAGAAGTGCATGGATGTCAATTTTCCATAGTTTGGTTCAGCAATGTGGACATTCAGAGATTGGCTTTGATCAATGTAAGCGCCACGATCTGCGGCCATCTTGATTATAGTCTTCTGTGAAATTTCCCAGACCGTCTTGTAAAGGGCTTTCAGATCTCTGGGGATACCTTCGATGTTCTGAAGAAACCAGAGTACAAATATAAAAATAAAATAACAGAGTAAGTTGGTTTCATAATTTTCGGTCAGTTTTTTTGTGTTCATTGCAATGTGTCTATATGTATACATATGTTTACATATTAATACATATATTTATGTTCAATGCAATGTTCATTGCAATGCAATTTATATATGAAGTCTCACAGAATACAAACTACATAATCAGGCAGTTATTTTACGACTGCTAAAGTGACCACAAATGTGGGAGAAGCTCACAAGGGCTTATGTATAACAACTTGCACGTCGGGTGGCTTCCAATTCAACGTTTTAACTCAAAGTTTTGGAATTTTTTCAATTTAGAAGTCATTTTGAGATGGGAAAACCGTAGATTGTTCTTGGGATGAAAAACCCACCTAACTATGCCCCAACCAGGGAACAAACTCCCGAATCGCCCGATTGCTTCAAATGCCACCGCCTTTATCTACTCGGCCACAGCACCAGTATAGCAGTTTCAATACAAGTGTTGTCATGGTAACATTCACCTGCAAATGTCAGGACTCTCTAAAACAATAGGGTTGAAGGAACTTACCTGGATGGATCCATTGTTTGCTATTAGCAAGTTCTTCATCTCATCAGACCAGAGGCCGCTCTCGGTCAAATCTTTCAGCAGATGATGGTTGACCACCTGCAAAAAAAATGAGGCCAATTTAAATATCAAATTTATTAAAAAGCTTACTTTGTGGATCCAAGAGGTATCTAATCTGAGTTTAATATTTTAACAAATTAGTGCAATATGACGTCCTATATTGTAATTACAAAGATAGGAAAATACAGGAATTCGCCCATGTCAACAAAGGAAAAATCATTGATACAAAAATAACCAACTTAAGCCATTTATATTGAAATATTAGTGTAGCCCTAGCTCTGTATATCGGTAACTGATTCTCTTGTGTGACTCGTATACCAGTTGAAGATAGCAAGAAGTACAGTAGATATCTCCAATTTTGTTTTTAGTCGACGGCGAAAGTGCGGTTAGAATACATCCGGATATATATGCACCTGGAATTCTCCGGAAAGAACTCTTCTGGTGTAGATGTTACTGGTGTATGGCTCTATGGATTCATTGTTTCCGAGGATCTGGGCCGTGGAGGCTGTTGGCATTGGGGCTAACAGGAGACTGTTACGTAGGCCGTGCTGTGCTATCTTGGCTTTCAGGGACTTCCAGTCACAGAGGTCTGTTGGTGTTACATCCCATAAGTCAAATTGCAGTTGCTGTAGTAAAGGGCAAAGGCCAAAAAAGAAGCAGAACAGATAAAAAAGAAAAAAAATACAAGAATGTCCAAATGCATGTTGACCTTTTCAAACAGCAAAATACATCAGGGCTTATTTTGAAACGGTCTTCTAATCATCCCAATGTGATAAGAAATCAAATTCACTGCGGTCATCTTGGGGTCATCCTATGGGATGGGTAACTTCAGAAGACCCTTGCAGCCGGCTGTGCACTGACTTCGTAATTTTGTTGTTGTTAAATGACATGCAGTTTGTCATAATGTCTGGCCAGTATTTTAGGATAATGACTCTTAAAAAGCATTAACTATGAGGTGGCAATATCTGAATAAATTGACATGTTGTGTTCATTTCGTTTTCACTTTATTTTCAGTCCTTACATTTATTTTCTGAATTTGCTGTTTGAAAAAAAAAAACTACTATCAAGGTATCAGGTTGTCCAAAGGATTGCCCTCTAATTTGTTAATAACCCTCTATACTATTACGCAAAGTCTAACTATGCAATTGATATTTTGATCACTTTTGCCCCAGCGACGGATTTACAAGTTTATTCACATAAATTCTCACCCCTTGGCTCGTAGGACTGCCTTCATAGGTCTTATAGGGTCCATCTTGTTGTGCCAACTCACAGCTTGTTTCAAGGGCGGCATAGTAGATGGTTTCAAAGATCTCAATATTGAGTTTCTGGGCTTCTGGACTCTCGAATGGAAACCTCATCAGTATGAAAGCGTCCGCAAGCCCTTGAACTCCGATGCCGATGGGACGATGCCTCATATTGGACACCCTAGCCTGAAAGGCAAAGCAATATTTAAAATCAGGTAGACTTTTAAGAGTTGTAGAATGCGTTATAGATATTGTGAGTGATTAATTAACTTGGACATTACAAGTTTTTAAAGTGCAAATTATACATTGACAACTAGTCAAGCCATCCCGAATCTTTGTTTTCAATAAACCATTGAACCAAGTAGTCTGCAAAAAGGAAAGATGGTGAAAAATATATTTTTGTACACTCCCACTGAAGTAGTTCCGAACCATTGGAAGAATATTCATGTTATTTGCAAACCTCTATGATAGAGATTTGGCTGAGTTTCTGTATTCTGGAAGTATCAAAGAAAACACATTATGACATTAACACTCCCACCTACTGCAGCATCTTTCACTGTTAAAGTTAATATGAACAAATTTGAATGTTAAATTCTCACCTCGGGGACTGGGTAGTAGTTGATGTCGATAATCCTGTTTAGGTTCCTCGTGATGACCTTCGTCACTTCCGCTAGTTTCTTGAAGTCGAACGTTTTGTCTGGCCTCACGTACATGGGAAGTGCAATGGAAGCAAGGTTGCAAACTGCGACCTGAAACGAAACAGCAAAAAAAAGCACACGCATAATGAAAACACTATTGGACATGTTTTGCCATTTAGAAAATACTTAATGTGGTATATAAAATTCAGGGGTTCATAAGGACAAAGCAACAAGGTATGTAAAAGAGCACACATAGCCTAGTCTAAATTTCTTTGCCACATAGTAACAGTTCATTATGTACATTAGGGAATAACATTAGGCTGCCTAATTGTGAAATTTATTTCTGCAAATACTTGTTTTAATCACAGGAGAGTACAAATACCAATTTCCAGAATATTCCTATCACTGCATGAGAACCATACCAATCTAACTTCACGAATGATAAATGTATTTCTAATATCTAATAAGCATGCATATATATGTAAGACTTTTACCTCTTCAGGTGAAGTGAACTCTACAATCTCTGTACAGAGGTTGCTGCATTTGATTGTACCAAGGTTCTTCTGGTTACTCTTCCTGTTACAAGCATCCTTGTAGAGCATGTATGGCGTTCCGGTCTCCGTTTGTGCTTCCAGAATCTGATACCACAGATGCTGCGCCTTGATGGTCTTCCTCCCTCTGCCTGCCTTTTCATAACTTAATAAAAAAGCAAAGGAAAAGAATTGATATTTAGTATAATTTGAATGCATATGGTTTTTTATTAATGGTAACCATGGTAAGTGATGATGTAACCCATGGACCATACTTAAAAAAAAAGAAGATTTTTTGTGGATGAGAAACTTACTAACTCAATCAAGTAAATAAGGGGAGAAAAGACACGACACACTTTATAATATAAAACAACATTGATGTGATCCACAAGTATGATGGCATGTTATGTAGAGCTCAAATTTAACGACTCACCTTTCATACAACGTCTCAAACTCTTCCCCCCAAACCTCATGTAGTCCTGGGCATTCATGGGGACACATCAGGGTCCAATCGCCATTCTGTTCGACTCTCTTCATGAAGAGGTCTGGAATCCATAGGGCATAAAAGAGGTCCCTGGCTCTTTGTTCTTCCTTGCCGTGATTCTTTTTGCAATCCAAAAATTCGTAGACGTCCGCGTGCCACGGCTCCAAGTAAATTGCGAAAGCACCAGGTCTCTGTGAAGGAAAGAAATACTTGGTTGAATTACAAACTGTTGATCAGGTCTGGCTTGAGTGCTAATCTGTAAACATTACAAGTGAAAGCTGGACCATGTCCGGGAGTTTTGTCTGCGTTATCATAAAAAATTGTAAAATCCTTTCCTTTAATAGTCATTAGCTTTTGTAAATCGAGACGGGGAGTTGGGGGTTAGAGGGAAATGACAATCATGGAGGGCACTATGATAAGTTCCTATGGTTGCTATGGGTTACTTCAGGCCACGTTCACGAACCAATGGACGTCATCTTTAATTAACTTACCTTATTACCACCTTGATCCACGTAACGGGCTGTATTGTTGTATACTCGTAACATGGGAAGCAGACCATTGGAGTTACCATTTGTCTGTGAAATAAAAGAGATACAAGAGATTTCAAAGTTCACTCATGTATTTCTGTTGCTGGAAGAGAACTGGAAAGCAATATACAGTTTGCACAAAGTTTAAGACTATGCTATTTCACTACCATTTGAAAAACAACACTTGCAATTAAAAAAATGCAATTAAATTGCAATTAAATTGCAAATAAAATTGCAATTAAAAAAATTAAAAAACCAAAATATTACAGGAAAACCATTGATGACAGCATTCAAGGTGCATCATTCTTCAAAAAGGTTTTATAAGGTTAGACCTTCATCTAGATCTACCAAGAGTCACACTAAAAATCTTTGAACTGTCTTTGACACTCCATCATTGTGGAGTGTTAGCTCAGTGGTTAACGCCGGTGCCTTCCAATCATAAGGTCCCCAGTTCGAGTCGCTCCAAGATTAATGTATGTCGTCCAGTGTACAGAGTTGTTGAAAATTGACAATTCATAATCATGAATGTTAAATATGAATCTAAGAGACTGACTTCGGTCAGCTTGCTGCTTTGATAAACCAATGCGGCTTCTTAGCAAGTTCCTGCTTGCAGGAGGATCTAAAATACATACATACACTCCATCTGCTTTTCAGCTTATGAAAAGTTGTAGTACCTGACATGTTCGTTTATCACATTTGTCTTGTCCGAAAAGGGACTTCACTTACGATAGCACACAATCTCCTCTAGTTAAATTGCACCATACATATGAGGAACTCTGGGAGCGAACAAGCTAAAAATCGGCAGAACTTACTCTTCGACAGGGAAATGAAAGAATTCTCAATTTACTCACCCCAGCAATGTAGCTTCCTGAAGCTCTGATACAGTGTACGTTCAGGCCAATGCCGCCAGCAGTCTTAGATATCAGGGCACACTGCTTTAAGGTCTCGTAAATACCGTCTATACTGTCATCCTGCATGGACAGCAGAAAACAGCTGAAAAAGACCAAAAGTAGAATTTCAAGATTAATCATCCCAATGTTTACAAAAGAGCATTGTTGAATTCAATTGTTGTGTTACAATGAGAGAGTGGTTCGATGTGTGGATTGTATTGAGTAGCCGTAATAGAAGCTAAGACTAAACCCATCCAGGCTGCCAAATAATTGGTCTTTAATAACGGTGAAAACCAGAAGCTTGATGGAGCTAGGGGATAATCTAAGGAACAACTTGCTTGTTATTTTGGGGAGTAAAATGACTAAATTTGCTATAGCACATTTTGGGACCAGAATCTTTCATTTAAAATCTTTTATGCTGAACATCATCAAAGTTGCTATGCAAAATGGAGACAAAATTTGTTTGTCTTTCAGGACATTTTCCAAAATCCCTACCTGGAAAGCTGTGGTCTGTTGGTCCCAGCGTTGAAGAGGGTAGGTGAAGCATGGGTGAACCACTTCTCGGATAGAAGGTTGTAGGTCTAATAAAGCAAAATATAAGCATTGAATGAGTTATATATTTACAGAGTGATGGGAATGAGAATTGCCCATATGTGTATTAATATTGCATGACATAGATAGGTTCCTAAGTGTTAATACTCTAGTCAAATACCAACAAAATCCTAACACAAAGGTAGGGTAAAGACATTCTGTAATGGTGTTGAAACTAATTACGTAAATCTTGAGAAACAGCATATTATGCTGTAGTAACTTAAATTATCACACAAGCATGACAAACACGCAGTAATCATTTGATAGGTCTGAGAAGACAATTTACCTATCAAAAGATTTTACTGGAATTTTATTAACAAAATCTAAATTTAAAAAAAGAAATTTGATAGTTACAAGATGAACCAAAACAATTCATTCACTCAACACAGGCACAACAGGTTCCCTGTGAATGCTAAGCAGTACAGTTTGAAACACAGCTCTGCTCACCTCAATCACAGAGTCAATATCATTGCCATGGATACCGACGGAAACTCTCATCAACATATGCTGAGGGCGTTCGGCAGCTAGGGAGGAAAAGGTCAAAGATGGTGATGAATATTAACTTCACAGGAGCTATTGTTGTGAAGGTCAATAATAGTATTGGGTCCAAATATGCTAGAAAACTGAATAATGTTCACCCATTTTTAGGGATGTGCTCAGGAATATTTGAGTGCCGGGCGGGTCTGTGCGGTAGTGTGATCCAACTCCTAGGGGAGGGGTCTCAGGGGTGGGGGTCTCCCCATACTGTTTGGAAATAAAGTATGTTTAGATGGCAAATGGTGATATCTTCTTCATATTTTGATGCTAACTTCTGTGCAAACTATTCACCTATATTTTGCTAAATTAATCATCAAAAAAGTGCCAGGAGAAAATGTTAAAAATACTGTTTTGTGCTGGGGGGCATTCAGAACTGCCGGGCACAGCTGCCCGCTGCAAGCCTGGACTTACTTCCTAATTGAGATGCCTCTCCCCCTCCCCAACCCACATAGTCTTTTAAAATAAAATGGAATTTTTCAATTCTGCCCGTGAACACTTACTTTTGCCATTGATCTTGAGAAGGTAGGATCTTTCCAGAGTCTGCAGAGAAAAAAGTACAGCAAGTTTGCAAATGGAATTTCTTCAAAATCTAAAATTCAAGCAGCAAAGGATGTAATTAAAGCAGCAGGTTGCATCTCCATGGTAACTAGGCTCAAGATATAATACACTTGGAATTAGAAATTTATTCGCACACCTGTTTCTCGTACAATGTGAAGAAAAATTGAAGAGCATCCCTGCATCTGTATATTTCATGGCAGTTAAGAGTCCTGCCAATATTTACACAAATTAAGTTGGAAATACTCTTTAATGACTTTTCAGATGACTTTTAGAAGCATAATGGCAGACAAACGCCTAGCTGCACTTTACATTTGGAACTTAAAAGAGCTCTATTTACCTTGAATCCAAAGAAATTATAACTGTAGTCCCTGTCGTAGATGATGGCAGAATTCAATCTCTGTTAGAATCAGGAAAGGTATGAAATTTAGTCATATCACTTGCAAATAAACAACTAATATGGCAGACCTTGTTCACAGGCAAATTGAAATTTGTAGAAATGGGTTGGGGTTACTTGTAAATGATTAGCTTTCTTTGCTTCTTATTAGTTACATGAAACGACTTAAAATTACGTCACTGGAAAAAAAAAA
>KN883618.1:9085-28797 GCA_000934455.1 Apostichopus parvimensis | reverse complement strand
TTGAAATTAAATAAAAGACTGAAAGAATATTGCTTTCTTTGTCCACGTCTCTACCACATCCCTTGTGAAAACATAAAGATGATGGACATTTTTAATTACTGTAAAGCTACATAGAGATGGACTGTGTACTGTTTCAACGATACCATACAGTCCAGGTTTTCACCGTGCTAATCCTCTGCAGGTATCATGGATTTGAAATATATATTTTTTCTGCTTTCCTATTCAGATATATTAATCGATGCAAGTATGTTAAGAGGGCAATTACTGATGTCTTGTAAAAACCAAAATAATTTTTTAGCCAGGTGAGGCCTTCTTTGGTACTGTTTATTGCCACTCACAGTATTAATATATTCAAATGGCTCTGAAGTCATATATATCATGATAGAATCTTAGCTTAGGGTAGCCACTGACATATGACATCAAAATGGAGGACAGATAAAAAACTGGAGGAGAAGAACATGAGTTGACAGTCATGATACACGTGGTTCATGCCAGCTTGCTCGTGGGATATTCTTAAGGTATAAATATTGCAGAACGTTAAAAGCTTGTAAATGCACACAGTAAGTACAGTGTCCAGAAGCAGTTAAACTGAAGCTGAGAACATCATTAACTGTAGTGAAACTGTCTGCAACAGTACTTAATGCATATATATATGCATACTTGTACATTTGAAAATGAAAGCCAAAATATACATGTATAAGTAGAGTTTTAAGAATATGTTGGCATAGAATACCCCACAATTATCAAAAGTCAATTGTTTAGTTAAGTTAATACTTAAAAGTCTTTTTTTTGTTGAGAAATGCAGGACATTCGTCCATCCGGTGAGAAGTAATGCCAGATGGAGGACAGGGTACTGAATTGTACAAGACGTCTGGCCCCCCTTCCCCCCTCTCACCCCGTCTTGGTAGCTACAAGGACTAAAGTTGCTATGAAAGCACTTTGTAAATACAATATAAATTGGTAACTACTCAAGGTGCATTTTAGGTTTAATTTTAGAATTAATTTCAATAATTGAATTTTCCATCATTTTTCTTTTATACATATAGCAAATTGAATGATTGGGACAGCCTTCTTCATACTATCGCAGCAAAACCAGGTGGTTTGGTAGGTGAAACCAAGTATATTATAGACACATTGCTGGACTGCATTACACACTGCAAGCTTATGTAACACCTTGAAACTTTTATGTTGAAATGATCATGTGTTTCTTGTCAAATTCTGTCAGGGTTGGACAAGTTTCAATTGCTTATATTTCCTTAGGTTGACTCCACTCGTTGTTGCAATTGTCCTCGGAGAACAGTACATATTCACAGAGCTGTTCTGAAAGCAACATAGTTTTGTTTATTTCGTAAAATATTTATATTTGTTTACTTTTTTTGTGTTCTGATTTTAGTACAAGCATCACAGAATGACAGAACTATGCACCTCCTATGGTATCATGGTTGTTATGGTTCCTATGGTATCATGGTTACGGTGACAATTCATCCATATGATAGGTTACATTATCAAAAGGCTGGTCAAATTAACAGTTGTAAAGGGAAGGGGAGTTGGGCCTGGGGAAGGGGGGGGCAGGTGCAATGGGAAAATGGATGGATGGAATTTCAGCTGAACTTACACGATTCAGGATATGAAAGGAATTGGTGAATTTTAATGTCAATGCCATCTCACAGCTGGGGCAGCATCGCCATTCAGGATGTAACACGGTTGTCTCTGTGCTAGGCTGTTTGTTTATTAAAGGGTGTGAAGACTCACGCACAAAGAAACGTCTGATGCCGGTAATCTGACCTAGTTTCGAGTCTTCAATGCCTTTAATGAAAAAAAATGTACTGAAGTTTAGACTAACTCCAAGTAGTACAATGCCTTTGTTTCTTCTTTTTGTTTTCCATGACAGGAGGTAATTGGCAGTGTGCTCACCCTGGAAATGCCAGACAAGACTGTTCATGGCAACAAGATGGAACAGTTCATCTTTGATTGGTTGATGAGTAATAAAACACGATACATTCAAAAGGACCCAACTCCAGTCTGAAGAATGTAAGACCCGTTGAATGGAACAATTCGAAAACGTCTTGCGAAGTGAAACCATGGCTACGAGGTTTGATCCAGAGGGTCAAGTGTTCGAATAGGTCACACATGGATATGATGGATGGTTGATCTAAGGTGACCAGATGTTCCCGATTTATTGGGACCATAAATCATTCAAACGTGGAGTGTTAGCTCAGTGGTTAACACCGGTGCCTTCCAATCATAAGGTTCCCGGTTCGAGGTCACTCCAAGATTAATGTATGTCGTCCAGTTATAGGGGACGTTGACAATTGACAATTCATAATAATGGACGTTAAGTATGAATCTATGAGACTTGACTTCGGTCAGCTTGTGGCTTTGATAAGCCAATGAGGCTTCTTCGCTAGTTCCTGCTTGCAGGAGGATCTAAAATACATACATACATACATACAATATAATTTCATAGCTGGTAATTCACACATACACATATTTTTGCACCTAGTGGTATGTGATGTGACTTCCAGTTACCTTCCAAGTTCTTTTGGCATTGGATTTTTTTTTTATCTTGGACGAAATATTTGTGGATAAAGTGCTTCTAAACTGGGGCATTTGACCAACATCCTTGAAACAGTATCACCAAAAACAATGGGAGGTCCTCAAAATTCAAGCCCCTCCTTTTAAATCTACAGTACAGGCAACTGATCCTTGATATCAACATGAGGGTGATCACCATCAATATCATGTCCCTGGATTTTCTGGACAAAATATGGCCACCTAATGTAAACATCAGGTGTTGTAGGAGGGGATAGGCTTCTTAGCTTGTTGTTACCATAGTAAATCAAGTTTGTAAGCCTAATGAAAATAGCAGAGGATCTTGATTCAAAAATTGAGGAAAAAAAACTGAGAGAAAATTTATACGAAAAGTGAATGGAGCCAATTTCAGGCCTAGTGATTGATATGTGTAGAAGGAAATCTTTTCACAAAATTTGGAGATAACTTGCCTTATCAATTTTGCTTTGCATTTGTTAAGTTTATGCTGGCTTTTATTGATGAAAAGATAAGAAGAGAAGTGAGATAAAAAACAATTGTAAACAAAGTGGATCATTTCTTTCTGTGTGAATTGTCAATATTATATTTGCAAGCTCTCACAAATATTGCAATAAAACAGCACATTCGCATATCATCATCATCATCTATACTGTTTGCATCTAAAAGTGAAACATGAAATTGCTTTAAAGTGACACACCTTATCTTACTTCAAAGAAATCACGATAAACCACAACACAAATTCATAAAAAACATAGTTTACATCAAATAAATGTATTATTATAATTAACCTATACGTTTATACAGAGGCATTTTTTTAAATATTATTTCTTTATATTGCCGCCACAAACTGAACCTTTCAAAAAAACTGCACACAGCTGTTTATTACAGCACTTCATCTTGTGACATTTGACATAAAAATGAATTTTGCAAACACACTAATATAATCTTTACATAGTTAACACACTGTAATGTAATCTTTACATAGTTAACACATTGTAATGTAATCTTTACATAGTTAACACTATAAACAAACATACATAGACAGTTGATGTACCACCCTGTTGTAACAATATTATAAATAAAATACTGATTTTGGGCTGAGGTTATCGTCACTTGAGCAATACTCTGGCTTGATGAAGGATTTTTCATGTCACAACATCAGCTCTGTCGATTACCTTCAGTCCCGCACAAGTGAACTACAGATCCCACGGACTAACAGATATATTTTACATGTACCTAATATTCATCTTTTTATATGATTGTTACAAAAACTACTTAGTTGAGTCAGTAAAGTAAAGAATTAATTGTGCCATACGATTGTGTGTAACAAAGCCAGTAGTAACCTTGTAACTCGTAAGCAGGTTCATGCGAATGACAAAACACCTTTGGGGGCCACTCTATACAAAACTGTGCTTCATCAAGATGGCACGAGTTCTTCCCCCACGGTTACACGCGCTGTACAGCGATCACTAATTTAGTCAGATGGATGTTCGTCAGGCTCTCTACTTGAGCGTTGTTTGCCATGTTACAACCACACGCAAACATGCTATTAAAGAATCCATGAAGTCACCACTCCCAAACCTCTTTTTGCATAATTCATTTATGTATGTTGATCATTTAATACATTGAACACAATCTGGTAGATTAAAACTACAAGCAAAGAAAACATCTGAAATAAAAACTTAAGAGTGAAAAATGCAGAAATCGGTCGAATCTGTAAATCAATGAGGAAACGATTTCTTATCTGATAGAATCCCAGTCCGAGAAGACCGACGGTTATCTCCCGAGATTCAATATTTATTAAAACTTGTATAACATAAACCGAGTAAACAAACTAGACCACCTCTTTGGCCGTAAGATGATACGTATTGCTAGCTATATACAACTAATATTTGTAATAGTTTTTCTTTTTTTTGCAACTGGCAGTTCTTAAATTTGAATGTTTTGCCCACATTTTAGAAAACACAACAGCCTGGAAAACACACATCACACATATATAATGGAAAAAAAAAAAAAGATGAAACATTCACCTACTCTTGGAGGACATAGAAGCCGTAAGAACGTGAATATTCCATTCTAGGGTATGTACAAAGAATTCATTGTTCCTACTACAGCCTATCTAAGATGGTTCTCAATATAGTGAAACAGATAACGATGTTTGATGACTTTTTCAAAGGTAATTGGTTCTTACGACAATCAGGAGATACATTATGTACATTATCAAAGCTGACATAAACCATTGTCCACTTTCTTTTAATTGATGAAACTTACAATTTGGTATTAACAAATCAACATGATATTAAGTACACTATATGCAAATTTTGACATTCTAATGAATAAACAATAAAGGATATCACATTTCTTTCTATGAAGGATACAACATTTTCTTAACAGAAAGCTTTTCTCTCTGTATTCAAAGTATGGAAATATTATGCCCATTTTGTATAAATGTAATGCTTATGTAAGTTCCTTTGTAAGCAGAATAAAACAAATTCAACAAGTAGTTATAGTAACCTATGTTAGGAAAAATTGCACATAACAACTAAGTAATATAACAGATATGTAAAAACTAAATAACATAACAGATGTAGGTTGCACACAATATCTTACATCACTTATTCCTCTTTTCTCCCCCATCGTGTAAGGGACTTCAAACTGAATACTGATTAAGATTTAAGAAACATTACTTAGTTGGCAGGATACACAAAATGTAAATATTGAAAACTGGAATAGTAGATAAAACAAGAGGTGTGATGAACTAATCATTGAAGCTAATGAATATTCAACATATCTATCCAGAAATCAACCAGTTGGGACAAATTTTTCTATACTGTAGTGTCATGTCCCGCTTCAGAGTACAAGCAGTATGAATATCATGTTTCTATCAGATCAAGGTTAGGAACTGTTTGTTCTGTCAATACGAGTGCTTTGAAGCATGATATTGAAGTACAGTTTAGAGAGGTATTAGAATTAGGAAATTGTCCCAACTGGCTGCAGAAATTGCCATTCCGACCTGGTTATTATGACCACTCATGCCAGCATACCGTACAAAATGACTGTAAAAGTAAGCTTCATTTAAGTGGCAACTGAAATCATTAATGGCGGCCTGCCTGCCTTGCACAGTTTATATCACCGTGAAAAACTTGTGAACACATAAAGATAGTCGCAAACTTATAACCAGGCTCAAACAGACAGTCTAAAACTGCTGCCCCAAAAAGGGGAGACATTTGTAGAAGTTTATTAAACACTTCAAGCAACTATAACATCACAATAATATAAAACATACCCAGCATGATCATCCAGCTTTCATCTGGATATCTCGATGCTTAAGATGAAGAAACAACTGTTACCAGCGAGGAATCCATCACAAGTGTTTACAGGATTATTTATGGTCAACAAAACCACCGCTGGGTGTTAGTAACAACAAACCACAAAATCACCGTTATATTCTACTATTAAAATCAAACAGATTATGAGATTCTGTGCTTCTTTTTTTTTACTGTCCTTCAACCAAATAGTATAGATTACACATTGTCAGTTTGTAAGTAAGACCATACAACAACACCAGAAAACCAATACAGAGACCCTGTGTGGTCTTGAGTAACATTGTTACCCCCCAAAAAAGACGGCTTTACCAAATGATTTACCGAGGACGGTCATCAACAGATTTGACCTTCTGATGCTCTTCTGTGAATTCCAAACTTAAATAATGTAGTCAGAGACTTGTTAATTTAATTGCTATAAAACAAAAGATAAAAATTAATTAAAAACAGAGGAACTCAATTCATAATTAATGAAGCAGTTTCGATATTTCTTAACACATTTAAATAACATTTTTTTAAAAAGTTTGAAAACCAAATCATATAGAAATGTGACGATCCTCAAGTAATTTCTTTACTGTGAGATTATAACATAACTGATGCAAGTGAGAAATTCCTGCAATGGAGTCATGCATGAAGCACAAAAAACAAACCTATCATGACAGTGCCATGTATTATGCATGTATGTATATTAAAGGCCAGTATAGGCCCCAAATTATAGCACGCTACAATTGCTAGAAGTTTTCAAAAAGTACTTTCCTGGAGGTCTTTACTCTCCAAATTGTTCTCAGACATAGTTAAGGGAACACACACGATGACTGAATGTCCCAGTGAGGTAAAGTTTCCTCGAAGTTTGTAATAAAAAACAGTCTAAGAATTTTGACCAAAGGTGACCATATTTGAATCTCTAGCATATTTGAGGCCAATACAGCATACCTTTTAGTATAACAACAAGACGAGAAGACCTCCACGGTTGACACTACGACCATTTTGTTGGCCACTTCTAATTCTCAAATTTCAGACACTTAAAAAAAAAATTTTAACAGTAAAAAAAAAAAAAATTATTGAAAGAAAAACTAGAATAAAGTAATGCTCACCTGACATTCTTTAAAAAAATAAGAGAAAAACAATCCAACTGCATAATGTGCATATTATTATTAATGTTTTTGGCCTGTTCTCCTTCTCTGTATTGATCTTGGATGTTTTTCCTTTGATATATAGAACTCGACTTGAGACTTTTCGACGTTGTATAGAGCAAACCTTCCTTAGATTTGTGAAAGACTTTCTATATTTCATGTACAGCTCTTGTACTAGAAGTTAGCCAATGAGGACAATGACATCGTGAATCGACAAACAGACTGTAAAACTTTACCACTTCTTGAATTCCAAAGAAAACTTTGTTTTTCGACTATAGCACACAGCAGCAGAAGCACAGCAAACTAATGTAATATTTTTTGTCTGTGCTCTATGATGACATTTCAAATCAACATCAGGGCCAGTAAACAATTCTTAGACATTTTCCAAGACCAATCTGAGATCTTTTTTAACCTCCAAGCATCGGTCTAAATGTCAACAGTGTTTTCCTCAGTTCAAAGATATCAGTCAATGTGGGTTTCTCTCTAGGTTTTTGGGTTATGTGATGTCATCATTGCATTATCTTATATAATCTGGCACTAACAGAAAATAACTTATCCAGGATTGGAAATTGTTTATAAGAGCTTGCATTACATTTCTCAAGACTTTCATGACCCTCAGGATGCAGTTCTCAAATAACCTGCTGGACAAATGGTCTTTTTAGAACAAGTCCAGAATGTACAGTGCTTAACATTTTAAACCATCTGTAAAAAAATATTTCCCTTCTGGTGACGTATTGACTTCACTCTTCTGGTCGGATGTCGGAGTCAAAATCGATGGAGTCGATTTCCTCCTCTTCGCTGTCGTCTTCCGTGGACTCTCCACCAGCCGCTTCTCCGGTCAGAGCTATCCGGGCATAATCATCAGTGTCGATGGACTTGCAGAAGTAGATGGCGTACTTCAATTTCTCGCGCAAGATGTCTTTAGACGAGTACCGAGGCAGTTTGAGGAGAAAGAAACAGGTGTAGGACTCCGGCAGGAAGTAATCGGGAGGATTGTACTTGTCCAAGACCTATAACAATACAAAGACAAAGGAATACAATAGGTTATTGTTGTCAAGCCTCCGACTGCATAATGGAATCAATTGTCCCTGTCAGACAGGAGTCCTCCCTTAGTGGATATTCTTGAACAGCAGTTGGAATGGGGAAGCCAGAGGAGATACATGTGACCGCTTTCCTTTTTATATCTAAAGGTTGTCAGTATTGACCTCAAGTTTCCAAAAGTACTTTTGTAAAGGTTACAATCTTTCAAAATTAGTTCTTGTCATTGAGGATTATTAAAATAGACAACATTAAAATAGACAAACGTTGCAGTTATGAGAAATGGCAGAAAATTACTTCTTAAACTTTGAAAAGAGTGACCATTAACTGACCCCCTTAGCATACTTGGGGGCAATACTGATAACCTTCATACTATCTAACCAGTTCTTCTGCATGCTTTCATCAAAATAATTAAGAGGGAAATGTTTATGTCTGATAGACAATGAATTTCTCACAAACAAGAGGTCAATCAAACTATATCTGAATGGAAAATTTTTTGCAAAATATGTGCTATGTACAGTTGCTATACTGGAATGATGGCACATTTTGTTCCCCACTTCCTTGAAACTAAAAGTAAAATATTTCAAACATTTGATTTTAAAGTCAATTAAATTTATACCAGAGGGAATAAATACATTACATATGCAGCACAAGGGTACTTTGCAAGATAATAACCCTGGCTGAAGTTCAACTGCTGATGGAGAGCAGTATGAATCTAAACAGAGTCAGTGTTTACCTGGTTCGATGATTGGGAATCTTGTGACATAATACCACAATGATGAAAGAAAGGCACAGGGACATTGTTTGTTGTTAGTAATTTATTTTCCATCCTTACTCTTAACAACAAAAAGCTGAAGATTGCATCTTTAATAGTTTTAAACCTAATGAGATCCATTTGAGATTTTCCCAATTTGCCCTCTGATGACCCCAAATGACCTTTGACCTCCACCCAAACAACAGGACTCTTGTACTAATTATAGGGAAGCCACATGCAAAAATACGAGAACCGCAGAGGTTCCGATCTTTAGATATCGTGTTTACAGGCTGGGGTTGTCACACACATACACAAGGCACACACACGCAGACAAGCCGAGTTGACTGCATAGGTTTACTTGTCCGCCTATGGCCAAGTAACCAAGATATGGTTCATTTCATTACCTGTAGTACATAATCTTTTCCTCTAAAGTCTGCGATTCCAATGCTAATACCACTCCATACTGTCCCCTCATATCGTGTTTCAAAGCACTCGTACTGACAGTATGAACAATTCCATTACCTGTAGTACAAAATCTCTTCCTCTAAAGTCTGCGATGGTTCTTGGTAACCTCGTCCTACCCCAAACAAATCTTAGAAAGAGAGACTTCTCTGTATTGGTAAATTCCTCCATGATACCCCAGAACCACTGGACCAGGGGTGCCATGGCATCCACGCCTTTGTACGTGGCAACCGACTTCAGCAGATGGAGTGGAATATCTGGACTTCCACACACCTATGAGAAAAGTGAAGCAATACGTGTAAACATTTAAATGGTATGAATGTTGAGGACACCATGATCACATTAAAAGTAAGAGTCACACAAGGCTGAGCTAAGCCTTTTACCAAGCTATTTTATCACACTACAATTAATACTTTTCAGCCAGTTGGGACACATATTCTCATACTGCTACTACCACTTTATACTGCCCTCTCATATCATGTTTCAATGCACTTGTACTGACAGTATGAACAGTTCCTAACCTTTCTTTATCTGATTCCAAGGCTAATACCACCCTATACTGTCCCATCATATCATGTATCATAGCACTCGTACTGACAGTATGAACAGTTCCTAGCTGTCATCTGATAGAAACATGATATTCATACTGCTTGTACTGTCAGTACGAATGCTTTCAAGCGGGACATGCAAAACATTGTCCCAACTGGGTGATACTTTCACAGCAACGACATCAGTATTAATTTTCAATCTCTGTTTTATCAATATTTCTTCAAGGCAGTGTTCCTAGTTTCATTCATCTTCAGGGATCACGCTAAGAACTAAAAACCAGGACAGAATGTTTGCACCAAGGAATGACCCCCTTCAACCCACCCCCCCCCTCCCCTCCCAAACAAAAAAAGCCAGCATCGTATAATGCTTTTATGCTTGAAAGTGGCAAGAACAGTTGTTGAAAAAACTTTTGGTTGCCGAATCAACGCCAAGTGCTGTTGATAATAAATTATTGAGTGTTGATGTTGACTTGATGAAACCAACCAAAGAATGCCTCACTTTGATCAATTCAGTTATGTTTCTACAGAACCATTGCAGATGTGGTCTTGCCAGCAATTCTAACAGGTATTTAAAGACTGCTGTGATCGTAAACCAATTCATAATAATTAATACAGGCAAGAAAATGAGAGCATAAACAAAGTGAGAATGTTTGCATTTTAAAATACTAATATAAGCAAAGAAGTAGCAAAAGTGTATTTTCCACTAACCATCGTTTCCAGCTCAGCACCAGTGAACAGGGACAAGAGAGGAACAGAGATGACCCGAGCCATCCCCTCCCTGACCCACTGAACCTGTTCGTCAAACTCAAGTAGTCTGGTTGACGAGAAAGAAGTGGTCAAAAAGATGGTGAAAATCAAAGTTAATTAAATGTTGAATTTTTGGATTTACCTGTAAAACTAAGGATGGTTTGTAGTGATTAAAATCAGATCCACTGAGATGACTAACTATACTTATTTACTGGCCTCTTCCGTATTTACTGGCCTCACCTGTGATGCGACCATGCAGACAAAAAGTCTGGTGAGCCCCCCCCCCACCCCCACTGGCAGGCAGGATATTACAAGACATCCTAGTGTTCAGTACATAAACATATAACATATTTTTTGCCGTACAACCTAAACAGTAAATCATTCTTCAACAGTGTTTCAGAAATGTCAAAAATATAGCAGTATTTTGTATCTAGGCACCCCTCCATTGTACCAAAAATATTATCAGAGACCCCTCCCATGGACGATTCAACATCCGCAACCATCCACAGTTCCCCAGGTACAATGAATTAATGTTCATGAACTCCCAGATAATAGAAGTATCACAAATTACCTCAGACCTATCACGGCTGAGGTCAAGAAAATGTTGATTTTCTTCACCCGAGGTGGCACTCTTAGACTTGTTTTGACTGTCATGAGAGCGTATATAAGTCAGCAAGTTTTTCTGACGGATCCATTTACGGACCCAACATTCTTCCACGGAACACACTGCCTTCAGACCTCAAAACTATTTTATGACCCCCCACCCTGGGGGTCTGCAGACCCCAGGTAAAGAAAGATGGATTTACAGTGACTCCAGACCTGATGAATAACCTGTTTACTAACCTGTGGTTAAGAGCGGCTCTGACATACTCTACTCTGTTCTCTAGTGTTATCTGCGAGTGTTTCATGCTTAGCGGCACGTCGTGACCGGTCACGCTGGGTGTGCTGTACGGCATCTCCATCTGTGCAAAGGCCTCAGCATCCATGTCCCTGATGCACATTAATCCTGCCATCGGATAAAAGCCAAAGAACATTTATATCTTGATAGTAAGTTAGTAATAGGTCACATTTAATCAATTAAGGGAAGCCATAAGGGACCGTAAAGACTAGTTTATAATCAGATACATGGAACTTGGACATTTAGAATAATACCATATTGACAAATACAATATTACTCTAAAACTATAAGGTAAACATATTTCTGTATTACAGTTTCTGACAAGGCTGGGGACGTCTGTATAATGAGTACAAGTTTAAACTCAAACAATGAGGCTGTCAGTGTATACTGTTCATCAAATCTACCCTACCAGTGTGTGGAATGATATCCTTTTACCTGGTACATAGTCTTTGTCGACCTCTGTGAGGTCCGCGACTGTCAGGGGCATATCAGCGAGCTGTTTCCAGACAGGTTCGGCCAGAGACAGGCTCAGGGGACTGCCCGTACGTATGGCAATGCCGATCAGGACTCCTGTAAAAAATTGCCAGGAAAATGAAGTCAGAAATGATATGATTGTCCATTTTATTGCAACGCTACACCGTCGTTTGAATAGCAAAAATTTGCACATTTAAATCAAAAGAAATGTACCACAGATTCACAGTTACCAGTGTTGTTGTATAAACAAAAACCATGACTCGAGTCACCGTAGGAGATAATATATTTGCTTGAGTCAATGATTCAACTCGACGACATTATACTGATGTGACTCGTTAAGACTATTCACAATACACGTTTTGTCTATTCCATACTTTAATTAATGATGATTATTGGTTTCTACATCATCTTGTATTCCTATCCCAGGCAAAAACGTCACACCTTCTCTGATGGTGGTGGGTCCACACACTACTCCTATACACTCTATCCTATCACACTATTGGTTATTACCACAGTTGTACAGGTCTGAAGAAGGAAGGACATGTCCTTATAGCCCGCAAGAGGGTCAAAGTTGATGGATTTCCCGTCCTCTTTGTGGGAATAAGGGTAACTACATGAAAATGGTACCAGATTTGAAGCCAAGAAGTCACATATCTTGTAAGTTCAGAACAGTTGAAGGACTGTTACTACTGACAATTTCTATTTCTGTGCTCTAAATTGTATTGTAGATTGATGGCCAACTCAACACAGAGATATAGATTTTTCCACAGACTATACATGTCGGACTATACTGTAGGATCTACCCGAAACCCACCGGCAGACAATGTTTACAAATTTTTTGCAAATCAAAAGACAAGATAGAAAAGAGAAAAGGAAAAATTACATGTCTGGGTAACATCCAGACACATGGTAGACTAAAGTTACACACTGTGGTGGGAAATCTTACCTAAGAATCGGAACATATTCTGATGGGTGGAGGAGACCGCTGATGGGTTCAGCAAGAAGCAGTCTCTGTTGGCTCCAGATTCGTCCCTCCCGTTAGGGGTGAGGATCAGGAGGGGGGTGGACCCATTCTGTAGCTCGTCGCACATCTCAGCTATGGACTCGCTGTACCCTCCACCGCAGTCATCTACACTCTCTCCTGTGAGACGAAACAACGAGATCAACAAAAATCAATGAGATGAGACGAAACAACTAGATCAACGAGATCAACGACATGAGACAAAACAACAAGATCAACAAGATGAGACGAAACAACAAGATCAATAACATCAATAGAACAATGATATTGAGCTAATCTATAACTTAACTGTGAATTTTGAACCTGTACTAATAATTGGAGCCCCCTAACTGCGAACAGAACCAATGGAGGGGGCTGTTAAACAGGTCCTATCTAGTTCCACCAGACTTGACCAGCTGTTCTATGAGTTTGAGTACCATTAGCATGGAATCACTAGCTGTAGCATGCAGGACCTTACCGTGAGTTCATCACTACAAGCACAAACAAATCTGTTCATAATAATTGAAGAGATCTTTGAACCTTTTATCCAAATTTTTCAAAAATTAAAGAATTTTTTTTAAGTGAATTAAAACTTGTGTGTTCACACACATTCACCCCTAGGTTTTGCATTATTGTGAGTGCTTTCACATGAATGATGATCACATTACTGAGATTCAGAGATCTGTAGACAGTAAGGATCAAACAGACATTAGGACCTATATGACACCATCCTTGGTTAGAAATGCCGGGTGGACCCCTTTGCCTAACTTTCAGTTATGACTTTGGAATTATCAATTAGTGAGAAAGGTGTTGTCATCGTAGGAATACACTGGTGATTGAGAAACAAATTTTGCTCCACCAGTGTAATGTATAACATGTCAATCTCCTGGATTTTAAATTTTAATGTGTGCACGTAAGTCAAACTATAACAGAATTAAAGAAATTGACATGAGATAATTTTTTATAACTGGTTATAAAGATAAATACTAACAGCTCTTGAGATGCCTTGAAAAACAGAATCAGAAAGTGAGAGAAATCTTCTTTAGTAGATATAAATAATATAAATAAATACCATATCTTAAAGTGCTGTTATCATGAAATAAAACATGCTCAAGAGCACTGTACAAAAGAACCAATACCTTGAATATAAAATTACCAAACTTAAGAAAACCTAAAAGTAATAACAACAGCAATAAAAGTAAAAAAAATGATATAAGAAAGGGTTATAAACCACAATAAAGAACATAAACATATAAATATACATAAAAATGGGCACAGTAATGAGAATAAAACAACGAATAAGATTAATGCCCATACTCAAGCCCAAAAATATAAGTTTTCAAATGCTTCTTAAAAGTGTCAATAGATGTGACATTTCTCAAGTGATGAGGAAGAGAATTCCTATCTATTAAAATCAGGCACCATGATCATGCATGAGGTTGTCTGAAGTTGGCCAGGGCTTCTGTAGAAAAATCAACCTTCTACATGGAATAGTTATGTAGCAGTATGAGCAGCCATTGACTCAATTGCACAGTTGCCTCGGTAACCCTCACCTATAAATTTGACTTTCCAGACTCTGTGAGGTAACAAGAGGTTGTCAGAGCCAAACGCCATCAGCTTGTTACAGGTCTGACCGAAAACTGACTTGGTCCCGTCTGGACCGGCTAGGCCCCCTTTGCTCCGAGATCGTTTGACTTGAATACGATTTAGCTCTATCACAGGTCCGTGTTGGCGGTCACGGACCATCGTGGCTTGGACCACCTTTCGGAATGCTGCTTCCTGCATACCGAGAATATACAATATTATAAAAGGATTGAAAGAGAGATTGTGCAGTGGTGATTATGAAATTATCATTCCAAAAAAATGACAGTTGCATGAGATGAGTGGATAATGTATTTTTCACTTCATCCACAGGAATGAAATTAATGACTGATTTTTTGCAACTTTTTCATGGTTGTAATTTCTCATAAAATGGCCAGGAATTGTTTCATCTTCTCATGAGAATTGTTTGCTTGATCGATAAGTAGTTAATACGACTGTTTGCAATTCCCATTTTATTTGGCAATTAAGCTAGTTACTCTACTTTTTACAATTATATAAATGAGATAACAATATGAATTTCATAATAATGTATATCTCGAAATACCAAAGAAATCCACAAAAAAGACAGAAGTCATATGTAACATGCAAAGAATACTGAAACCTTACTAAAAAAAATTTTAGACTTTATAAAATAAAGCTCATATTTGATAGGCGGAATAACTATAAACCACAATAAGATGAGACCTGTGCAACCAGTGGAGACTTGAAAGTAGAATTTTCTCCAAAGTTTAGAAGATGTTGCAAAAACCTGCAATGACTACATATGTTAAATTCAGTACAGCATGTGCCCAAATTAAAAATATTTAAGTTCAAATAATAAGTGAGATGAAGTTGGAACTAAAAGAAACATTCTCATGCAGGGATGAGCCTAGGGTAAAAAAAAAATCACAAAACTTTGCAAAAATTGCGGTATAGGCTACAGTTTGCATACGCTACAGTGTGTTAGGATAATAGATTTTGTCCCCGAAGTAGAAAAGAAATCACGGATATACCGCGAATTCGCGGAAAAAGCTCATGTCTGCTCATGTTAAAAATTGTTGGTAAATAACCTTGCCACTGGATACCAGAAGACCTCTCAGGGCATCGATTCCGGCGAGGGTACCCATGGAGGAACCGCCGCTCTCTGGTTTCTCGTGGAGGTCAAACATTGGAATGGACGGGCAGAAGAGCTCCGAGAAGTGATGGAGGAGCACGAGGCGGTTTCTGATGACGTGGATGGGAATGTCCTTGAGGAGATTGTACTCCATGGGTATCTTAGATGGGAGCCGACCGGCGTGGATGGGTTTACTGGTAGACCAAGCCACGGTGTGCGCCGAACCGCACGCCACGTTAGTTATCTTCTTGTCTGTACCAGGAAAAAATATTACAAAGAAAGCATTGGTTACTAGGTAAAGGCAGGGTGTAAAGATATTACTCACGAATTTCCACATCATACTAGTTATAAGATGACTTCAAGCAAAATTATAAAAATAAATTATATCTGAATATTTACTAAAAATGGACAATTCCCAGGCTAGGTGGCTTTTTTTCTTAATATCTATGTGGTTTTCATGATATTTTCCTTCAACACACAGAATTCTTCTGTGAAGTGCTGCATAAATCTAAAGCTCTGCTATAGTTATTTAAATTTTCAACTAGAAATTTAACTCGGAAAGCATCAGCAGGTTATGTACAAGCTGTAGTAGAATAGGATAGACTGTGCGGGTTGGCTTAGATGATAGGCTAATTGCATTGGTCGTAAAATTCTTGGACAACCTTGTCTAAAGCTACGTACGACATCTGAGAGTGAGGTCAATCTATTAAACTAGTACTTCAAAAGTCTTGACACAAATTTGAATATGAATGGTGACAGGATGAAAAATATAATTTATTTTGCTATTCTCACCTTGCAACGAAGCCACAACTCTTGGTCTTTGAATAGCATTAGTCGTTGAATCCCCTAACTGACCCTCATCATTGTCACCCCAGGCATAAACTTCACCTGCAAGACAAAAATAAGGAATTAAAAACTAAAAAAAGAGAGACAAATGAAAAAAATGTTAATTTGATGTAAATTCCTCAGCTAGTTATTAGTTCAGCATATACTTCTAGCATTAGCATTCCTTTATAAAGATCACCTTCTAATGTTATAGGACTGCTACAACTCACCTTTACTTGTACAAGCCACACAGTGTAATGATCCTGTGGCTACACAGATCACCTTCTTATCTTGTAGGGCCGCTACCTTCCTTGGCCTTCTCACGTGGTCATCTGATCCGTGACCTAATCTGTGGTAGTCACCTTTACCCCTGATGCAAAATACGGAGGATTAAGTTGAACGGATTAGAGAAGACTCACGAAAATAATGTATTGGATCAACTCCAATGAATATCTGTGCAATGTCTACGCACAGCAAGACAGACAGACTTTGATCCAAAATGATCATCTGAGATGCAAAATACATTTATTAACTATTATTTACTATTTATTAATTATTTCTAAATCCCCTTGTGCCAAATTTGATCTTTAAATAATTAAATCAGGATGAATGTCTGGTAGTCTTAACATGCCTCATCAATATTGATGTGTCACTTAATTAGAACCTTCTGAAGGCTCCAATGGCAGTCTATGTTGACTCATCGATATTGATGTGCAACTTTGATCCCATTAAAAGGTTTTTTGATCCTCGTAATATGTCTCTAACGTCTCAATGTCTTTAATGTCTCATTAATATAGATGTGCCACTTTGATTCTCTTGATTGGATCATCTCCAGTGGCAGTCTTAAAATGTCTCATCAGAATTAATGCGCCACTTTTTATTCTATAAATAGGAACATCTGCCATTAAATCCTATAGTCTCATAAATAGGTATACATAGATGAAACTTAATCCCAAATAAAGTCTATGATCTCCTATAAATACAGCTGTGTTACTTTGACCTTTTAAGTGTAATCATCTCAAGTCTGTTGTTTCCTATAGATATTAATCCCAAATGCAAGTCTATGATCTCCTATAAATACAGCTGTGTTACTTTGACTTTTAAAGTGTCCATCTTAACTCTTTTGTTTCCTATAGATATCAATCCCAAATGCAAGTCTATGATCTCCTATAAATACAGCTGTGTTTACTTTGACCTTTTAAGTGTTATCATCTCAAGTCTACTGTTTCCACTAGACATGAACTACAACAGATAGTAAGTTAAACACCTACCACGTGTACACGTGACCAGACTTGGTTAACGCGATGGAAAACTGCGACCCGCATTCCACCTTAATGACACCGTTGTTGGCCAGAGCGTCCACCTTCTGAGGTACCTTACACCCATCACTTCCTCCTCTTCCGAGTTTCCCATAGTCACCGTCTCCCCAAGACCAGACGTTGTCGTCATCCGTGATGCAAACGGTCTGAGCATCCCCGCTTCCGCAAGCAACGTCTATGACACGGTGGCCTTTCAGAGCGTCCACCTAAATTAAATGAATCATAATTTCAGAGCATCCACCTAACTTAAATGAATCATAATTCATTAACTATAGTGTTGACCTGGGCGGGATGGATAATAATTTATATAAATGACATGATGAGTTAAACCTCTTTTCAAATGAGACAAATCTGCCCGAGGTCTTATCAAAGTAAAAATCATTCATCATATACAAACTCAATATCTGAATATTCTAAAATTAAAATTGAGCTTTTCATGGAGATAAAAAGGAAAATTGTTTCTTAGAATGATCCTCTGAATAGGAAACTTGTCATTTTCTTTTTAGCTTAATATTTATTTTGAAGTGATAGGAATCCAACAGAGGCTCATTTGAAACATTCTTCTTGTGAAGATCGCGGACAAACACTGGCTTACGTTGAGTGTCCTCTTGTCGATGAATTATTAGAAGCAGCATAGCATTATGTCGTCAAAAAGTGAATGTAGTGCCAAGAAAGTGAATTAAACAGGGATGAGCCTGGGGTAAAAAAAAAATTACGGAACTTTGCCAAAATTGTGGTATAGGCTCCAGTTTGCGTATGCTACAGTGTGTTAGGATAATAGTTTTTGTCCCCGAGGTACAAAAAAAATCACAGATATTCCGTGAATTCGCGGAAAATGCTCATGCCTGATTAAAGCTGGTTCAGTATCATGATTTCATATTATTGACAGTATCCATTCCATTTTTATAAATCCCCCCCCCCCTACCTCCTTACCAGTTTGGGTCTAAGCTGATCATCAGAGTCACCATGTCCTAGTCTGCCGTAGCGTCCTTTGCCCCAGCTGTACAACTCTCCGCTGGATGTGATAGCAGCGCTGTGGGCGCCACCGCAGGCCACGTCTACGATCTCTTTACCTCTTAGACTCTCAATGACACGAGGCCTCTCACATTGCCTGTTATAATGTAGATTGATAAAAACAAAGAGAAGAAAGGTTGAAAAAATTAAAGGGGTGTACCACTTAGATTTAGGAATATCAGAGTGATATCCTTGGAGGTTAAAGGAGACAAAAATCTAGCCTTCAGCATGTCTATCATCATCAAAGTCTATGAGACATAGACGGAATCCCGGTTGATTACCATAGATGAAGAGGTAATCAATTTTTAAGTGTATCATTTTGCCTGGCATGGACCCCAATATCAAAAACTGGATGTCTGTTGGGCTTCCCCTGGTGGGTGTGGTAATGGGGAGGTCTCAAAATGGTCACACAAGAAATGAGCTAGACCATTCCAAAAAAAGTAAACCTTTAGAAACCACCCTGTTCTTTACTGAACATGACCCTCGGAGTCTTTGAAACAGGGTTGTCAGACAATTTTTATTGGTGGAAGGGGTATGTCAGACATAAATTTCTACACCCCTCCCCCCCCTAAAATAAAAACTGGGCTGAAACAAGAATCTCTGTGTCATGTTTCAATAACTGTTACTCTGTGTTACTGAAACCTTATCACCGTAACTTTAAAGTGACATAGTCCGATACAGCGTTGAGTGTTGTCACATTTATAAACCGTCATCTCCCAAAGTCACACGGGCTGTCTACATTCTGTTGACATGTCTCCCCACAATACATACGATAAAAACAGAAAAGAGAAGACATCAAAAGACACGTGCATATCTTACGTTCTATTTCCATGACCGAGTTTCCCATCTTCCCCTTCTCCCCAGGAGTAGACTTCTCCTTCGCCAGAGAGCGCCAGGGCATGTTTCCCTCCAGAATTGACGGCAACTTTCTT
>KN883617.1:75874-94818 GCA_000934455.1 Apostichopus parvimensis | reverse complement strand
CAGTTCTCTTCCCTCCTCATATGTATCTATCGATAGCTTCTTTAATGACACAGGACAGGACAATTGTAGCCCTGAGAAGAGGATGATGTTACCAGCATCAGCCTTGGAGAAGGATTGTAGAAGCTCCAGATGGGAGATGGGGATCTGGAGGAAGGTAACATACGATTCAATAAACACTGAAATGATTTAGAGCTATATCAATTATTTATACGATTATAACCTACTGTGGCCAGTAACTTTCCCGAAGGTATCACTTATCCATCATACTACTACCATAAATCCACTCCTCGCATTATTACGAGGCTCAAGTTTGTTTATTTAAATCTAAAATAAATATTGTGTAAAAGAGGGCCTGACGTTTCGATTCTAGCAGGATCTTTATCAAAGGCTGAATAGTGGTCCTCTGAAGAAGATCCTGCCAGATCGAAACGTCAGGCCCTCTTACTTTTACACATTCTCTTAAAGACTCTTTAGTGGATAAACAGTTTGCTAACAGTCTTGTTTTATTTTAAAATAAATATTAACGGAAACAACATTTTTTTTAACCATTTTTATTATCGGTTGATTCAACTTCTTTAGAGCTAACATAATGAACAATGTATAAAAAATACAGTAACACTAAAGTGAATGAATGCATGAAACATAAAATGGGCAAAATGACTGATATATAAATGATAATCAGGATGAAATATGGACTGTTAGACTAGGAATGTAGTAAGAAAATTTCTTCATATGAACTAGTTATGTTAAACGTCCTGCTGTTATCGTGCCAAACCACACACCTTATGAATTATAGATATATTGTCACTTCTGTGTGTTATGAAATCTTTAAATCATCTTGTGTTATGTGTGCCACTATCTGGAGTTCTCCTTGCAAAAATACTACATTATGATATGATTATTTTATGTGTTTATTTAACATGAAAGTTAGTACACTGTAAAGACCAGTATTGTTACTAGGATTTCAAAGTTTAACAATATTTGAGTCCGCTCAGAAAAACTTGCGTCCCTGTAGTCCTCAATGAAAACATGCACTGTAAAATACCTCTACAGGAACACATAATACTGAGCTATAATGACCCCTGAAAGCACATTGGCTTTTGCGCAACACAAGCATATTGTGATAGGTCTATGCCATGCACAAAAAATCATCAAATGATAAATCTGCAACTATTGTACACCAACAAAATGACTTTCAAAGTTCCGAAGCGAGAAATTTTACCGTCAACTAGATGCTTACTTAGATTACACAATCCATACTACTGCATGATAAACAACTTCCTTACAAAGCATCTGTGAAAATGTTATAGGCATATGCATATGCTGTGAATGTTGGAAATTCATGTAAAGTAATAGGAGTGCCTAGGGAGAACATGCAAAAGTAAAACACTGCATGTTTAACTCATCTAATTAAGCCCCTTAAATTTTGTAGAAATATAAAATAGATCTCGACGACACAAGAACACATCCCTAAAGGCCTAGAACTACTTGCTCACAACTTTTATGAAGCCCTGTCATAAAGTACCATTAACAGTTCCCCAATGCAATTTTATTTATAAGTTTTATTTAAAAATGAACAAAGTTTTCACTTTCCTCAACCACCATAGGCAAGTCGGCCCAACCCCGCCCAGTTCCGACTCGTTTCTCATTACAGTATGTAAAAAACTCTTCACACAATGTCCAGTAAAAACGCAAGCTTCAATAGCTACTTTTGACGATGTATGAATGTTGCACAAGAAAAATAAATCACTGGCTCACATGGTCAAAGACAGTGCGAAAAACTTTGCAACAAAGAAATTATTGCGGTGTGAAGTTTACTTCAGCAACTCTCGCGGAGAGAACAAACATACTGTGAGATGAAAATCCATTTCAGTATCAGAAATGTTAGCTGATTGCTATGATTTATTTGCTTTAGAACAAATTCAATCATTGGAATGATTGGAAGAAAGTTTGGTTCTTCTGAGGTTTGGTTTTTTGGAAAATAATGTTCATTCAAATGATGTTCATTCACACAATGTGTTTTGTTATGTTTGCATATAGGCCTAGTTGTGAGTGTGTGTAATTAGGGTTTCCATTCACCGGACAAAATTTGAAGCTTTTGCGTCCATCTCTGAAACTTTCTTTGTAACAATGTTGAAAGACAATGAATCAAGTTATCAAATAATTTGACTGTGAAATGCCAAATGATACTAGAATATCTCCATAATACACTGAATTACATAATGGGGATGACATATCTAGTACATAATGGGGATGATGTATTTTGATATATCTAGTCCATCATAGGGATTTTGATATATCTAATATATAACAGCCTACTGACTTACACCATTGTAATATGCTTTCTTCAGTAGCTGCAAAGTACAATTCTGTTGTAATGTACTATCTTTAGTCCAGATCTGTAACCTCTCTGAACACAGTGACTCAATAATATTGATATCATCAACCTGAAAATAAACACAACATGAAGCAGTGTAAACTTTCCTCTCTGTTTGTACTTTTTCTTTTACTATTCTAATTGTAGTATCATTGGTATTACTATAGATTCAAAGAAAATCCAATGTTATGAAAATAAGTCCAAATACTTTCAGCAAAACTTCCTTTTTATACTACCAGACTTGCCACAATGTACAGACAAGTTAAAAATACTCTCAATAGAAAAAAACGTCATACAGGGTTTCCTTGAGTATCTTCAGTTGATTAATGATCTGAATTAATTAGTAATAAAAAATTTCCAATGATCAACTCATATTTTAAAATATTGTTTCCAAAACCTAGATCTACACATTGTATTCCCTAAGCTATGTCACGACCTCTAGTGGCTGATTGTCTAGTGGTTTGATTGTCTAGTGGTTGTCGGCATTTACAATACTTCCAACTTGTTCTGCACTAATGGACACACACAATAAAAAAAAGCCCTGGCAACAAGAAAAAAAAGGATCATACCTCCCAATCACCAGAATGTAGATCCAGGCTGTAACCGTAGTCTCGCCAGTATACTATGATGACAAGTATGTAAAAATATTTTACATTTAAAGACATCTTAGGATTTATGAACGAGAAGTTAACTTTTTCACATAAATGAATGACGTACACCTCTACACTAAAAATGGGACACTTAAGACCTAAATTTGAATTTGGTGCTTTTCATCCAATAAATATGGACACGATTTCGGTGTTTAGACTTGAAGGAAATGTTCTTAAACAAATATCCTAAGTATAGGTATGATAAGTTAATAACATTGCCATTACAGTAGCTTGTACCAAAAGAATGTTTCAAGCATAGGACAAATCAGTTAGGCAGTTAACATTTACTGCCCCTGAAATCCATGTAATCCTCCTGACAAAGCAATTTATGTTGTCACTTTTTCTACTTTTGCATCATTCTTGCTTTTACCAAAGGCTTACAATCTGCTTTTTGCACAGCTTATGAAAATGTAACAATGTATTATCTCTTATATCAACTCCTTGATGACTAGATTTAATCAAATAATCAACCAATACTGACAGAATCGATAGTTACTTTTAAGTTTCCTAGATATCATCTCTGCATTGATAGACTCTTGAGAGGGCGAAAGAGGCAGCATACATTCACTGAACCTTTGAATTAGAAAGGAAAAAACAAACCAACATGAGACAAAGATAGCAAAGCAGTCTTGCTATGAAGCAAATTCCATATAGGAAATGCTTAGGAAGTGCTTCAAAATGATTGGAAACAAAACACCTTACTGTGGACATCATTTTGCTGTTTAATATGAGCAAATGAGCCCATAAATGCAGGAAGGTAATAGTGTAATGTATGTTTAGCCTCGTCCTTAGGTCGTGCTAGGAGTCCATGAAAGGAATTGGTGTGCAGACAATCAGATAGATTGTAAAATAGAATTGTTGGTAATACAATTCCACGCCCAGTATGTTGTCCTACGTTTCTAAGAGTGGGGGATTATCTCATACTACCACAATACTGAATAAAACTTCCAAAATTCATGAAGAAATTACACCTTGGCCTCTTTGATGATACTTGTCATATCATGTAAGACATTTTCCTAATAATATATGAAAAATATTCTTACCTTCCAAATTCACAACTGTCATTGTTTCTTTTTGTCATAATTAACACTGTGATGGCTAGTCATACCAACATAAACAATTCATCTTTTTTCATGATCATAACTCTAAAATTCCGATTACAATGTATTTCTTGATGATACATCATTTATAATACCAGTTTTGTCATAGCTCTGTGTTTATCATCATTACTTTAGTAAACCAGTTATTTCAAATGTAACATGAGGGAATACTTGTAGGTACATAGTATGATAACAAAAAACATGAGATTCAACTTACGACAGCTCCTTAACAGAGTCACAACGAAGCGCAAAACGGAATATGTTTGTTAATTGTATCTCTGATATTGTACGTGGTTCATTTCCCTCCTTCTCTGTCTCTATGTGTATCTTTTCTACTGTCTTTAATGGACAGACAGAGATGCCAGATTGGAGTAAAATAGTGTATCCATCACACTCCTTGAAAGCCATGGTCAGGTTTAGGCAAGCTATGGTAATCTGTTAGAGAAATGAACAAGGTTAATGTATTGTAGTTATCCTCTAGTTAAAGAATCATGCTACATTATGAAATGATGGAGGGTTCGATGTTATTGAGTTAGACCATACAATTACATTGTGAGGTCAAAATGACATTTCAACAGTAGCTTACCCTGGCTATGAATGCTACTGCATAAAACGATTTGGCCATTTACTTTAAGGTTTTTTTTTCCCTCCAGTAAAGGTGACCTCACAATTAAAACTCAATTTATTCGAATATTTTCAAGGTTTGGATGTCTTTGTCATAGTGTGTTCATTTATGGCCACATGAAAGCAATAAATCAAGTGACACTATTGGTAGCGACAACAATTTGTAACGACAGTAAGTGTTGTTAGCATTTGAATTTGTTTATGTTTGTAGGGTCATTGGGTCATGATTTTGGGATTCAACCTCTGAAGATATGTATTGGGAATCTGACCTCATGAATCGATTGTTATTATATCACTTTCAAGAAATGCAGCGGAAACTGGAAATATCAAGACAGGACTTGGCGGGAAATGAACCAAGCACTTCAATACATGAGAGGGCCCGGGTTCAAATCCCGGTGGAGACTGGAAGTTTTGCACTGTTTTTTGTAGGTATATAGACACACTGATTATAATTCTATTGTACAATAACAGTAAAAGACCTTGACCACATGACCAAACACTGTAGGAAATATGTCTTGATTGCAATGAAAGAAAATGACCTCACCTGGTTTGCACTTGCGAACTCCAAAACTTGTAAAGTTGATGTTTGAAGTACTTGACTGTCATAGCCAGTTATGTGGACCACTTTAGAGGCAAACTTTGTGAATACATCAACAATCTTCTCATTTTTATAGTCTTGTTCCAGCATACACATCATAGCAAACTTTTCATGTTTAAGGTTGTCTTGCAGATAATTTACAATTTTACCCGAAGCAGTTTTATTAAGACCACAGGCAAATCTGTAAACATAGTGAAGTTCAAAGGGATCCAAACAACGGAGCAGTTCAGCTACACTCTGGCTCTCTGTTGTAGCAGAGGTTGAAGATTCTTGAGATAGATAATCAGCAATGTAGTGAGCAGCATACCACTCACAGAACAATTTGTGGTAGAATCTGACTTCCTTTTTATAGAGAAATTGATCACCAATCAGAACTTCTTCCTCAAAAAATATTCCAGTTTTAAGATACTGCTCATAAAAGTCATCCCCAAGTCGTTTTCTCAGGGAATTACTATCCCACACAATCAGTTGGCTTCTACCGCTCAATGCCTCAAAAGCAACCTTGTTCAACTCGTCATGTTTTAAGTCAAAAGTTACCTTTTCAATTGTTTTGTTCATCAAATGATTATGGAAGCAAGCTATCACATTATTAACGGATTTCAAAGTCGTCAAGTCTTTGTTCTCGTGGCTCATGTGAGCAAACAAAACAAACAACAAAGGAACTTCACACAAGTCACTGTATAGAGGGTTTCGTTGGAGTTTAAGTATTATTTCCCTGGCAGCTTGTTCGTCACCCTGTACAACTGCTTTTCGAATATATTGATCTCGGATGTCCTCGTTGAAACCTGTTAAACGTATTCGATCAGTATGCGATGCAAATTCTTTCGGCAAGTAGAAAGGCCTGGTAGTCAGAATGACGTCTATTTCCTGCAACATTTCTCTCCGAAGGATAAGAGAAATATCAGTCTCTTGATCTTCTTTATCAGGGTATTGGTCAAATCCATCCAAAATAACCAATGCACCTGAACAATTCTTTATGATTGATTCCACAATATCCTCACTCAGATCTGAGTCTCTGGGTAATATAAAACGCCGTATTGCTTGGTATATTGACTTCACCCCTCTCAGTTGTCTTAGCCGCAGGTAAATAAGTATCGGTACGTTACTTAAAGGGGATTTTGGAACTCTTTGGCACCAATCGTATGCAAGCTGTAGTGTCAGTGTTGATTTTCCATATCCAGCTTCGCCCTCTATAATTTGCCTACCACAATTCTCAGGTTTCTTTAGTAGCTCATGATGTGACCCTAAAAGTTTCCAAATTTCCTTTCCATGTGCTTGTTCAACTAACCGTTCAATGCCGCTATCAACATATACTTTATCAACACAATACATGCTGTTTCTGATGTAAGGCAATGGTTGTACGGAGTGATAAAGTTTCTCATACTTTGCCTTTAATTCCTTGATGAATTGTTCCTCCTCTGTAGGAAACCAGAAAAGTGTAATTCATAACAATCTTATTTGATATCAGGAACAAAGTCGATAATGAAAATGGTCAGAAGAAAGTTTTTTTTTTTAAATTGAAATGTCATTATTGGTAGCTGCTCAACCAAATTTACTGTAGATAATAATGTCTTGATATGTTAATTTAATTGTTAGACGTTAGATTCGTTCTCAAACTAAATGGCTATTTGAACAGCTGCGTTAATTGCAAAGAGACAATCGATTCCAACATTTGGCAAAGATGTGTAAAAAAAAAAAAATCTTGGCCCAGACCATTCGGAAGTCATCATTGTTATTTGAAGTTTGGCGCATTCTGATGTAATTTTCATAAACCATAAATGCTGAAATACGAATGGACCTGTGGAATTATTGTGTCATTAATAAATCACCATTGGTAAAGTTAACTGTAACATGAATTTGATATGACAGCAATAAAGTCACTGGAATCAGTTACAGTATTATAAATTATCATTTGTAGAGGATATGTATGTTGAAATTTATTTTAATTTATGCATGGTATTTAACAGTATCTTAAAGCAACTGAAGTTATTGTTGGCAACATTCACTGCACTCAGCTTGCAATAACTTGTACATCAGACTTACCAGGTGTCCGGTGAGTCTCAGTCATGGGCAACATCTAAACAAGAGAGAGGGAATGATACTTTGAAACATATTATCAATAAAACTATCAATTTGGTGTCACTATTTGAAAGTTATATCATTATGTAATTAACTTTTCTATTAAATAGGATACAAGTTAACATAATATGTGTGATGAACCTAAGTAACCGTAGGTTGTACCTTATTCTTATATAAATGTACTCAAAGTCAGTGACAGTCAAGCCTGCCTTTAGAAAACTGTCTTCATCAAATTCACTCAAGCATTAATAATTTGTTACTTGATAGCATAAACTATCCCCAAATACTTTAGGATTCATCCTTGAGTGCACCTATTTAGTTGACCAGTCACCTGTATGATTGTAAACACAAGTGCTCTAATGGCTAGTACTACTTTCCTGTGTGTGAAAACAAGTTTGGCTTGACCACTGAAAAATTACACTGTGTTTGTTTAATCATGAATTTGTGCAGAGGAGAGTTCAGTATGGCTAGCATTACCAACTCAGGTAGATATTCAATCTTCCCTGTTTTTGGCTAAGAACAGGGAGACTGGGGTGGTATTTGCTGCAGGGAAGATCGTAATGCACATGTTATTCTCAACACAAAACTGGTAGGGAAAGGATTTCATGACAGTTGCGTGTATTACTTATATCTATTACAACATGAAACCATCCATTGGTAGGAATGTTATTTCAAATGAGTATAATGTTACCTTGTTGTTGCAACATATTATGTGTATTGATTAATTCAGTTGTTCACTTCCTGCAGCAAAAATGCTCAATTAATAGAGGTAGTGCAATTTAATATAGTATACGTATATGGTAACCTACAGCAAGTGTAATCTCTGAGTTTCCCACCTGTGTGGTGATCAACAGACAAGTGACATGTTTCAGACAAGTGACATGTTTGTAACCATTTTCTGTATGGTCTGTACCGTGGCTGATTATAGTAATAGACTACGAAATCTCAGCGTGCGTTTCTTTACTAGTTTATCAATGTGTTATATTCTTTGCATGTAATTACAAGATTCAAGGCTCGTCGCTACTAACACACAACCATCCACACCGCATTTGTTTCCATACCACCAACTGTCCTCAGTAGGTAATATTTAAGCGCCCCCGGAATCTTAGACTCAGTTAGCGTTACAGTATGTTTAACAGTTTTATATATTTTGTTTCCCACGATTGACTTTATAATTTCAGATATAACGGTCTTACCTCTTCGTTTTCCACAATTTTCCTCCGACTCCTTCGGTACTTTAACACTGCAGGAAGAAAATTTATGTCTGGTTAACTAAGAATTAACAATTTAGATAAAACAAATACTTACTTTACTTTTCTGTTAGTCAATAAGGATAATGTAGATGCGATAAATACAAATATAATACAAGAATATAGCTAACAAACTTTGCTATATTGCAATGGAATTCTGCTATGCATCATTGTACCTACCTATCAGACAGATGAACAAAAGCCCCAGAATTAGAAGTACTGCAATTATGGTTGTTACCACAGTAACTGTTGATGAACGGGAGGTCCCCATGTTGCCATCTGTAAATATGAACCAGAAAGCCAGTGGGTTTATTGTGATTTCTTGCCAATTGAGATTATAATACCAAGCTTTCGTCATTGTTGATTAAATTGATCAGCAAGGTTCTTTCGCTGACTGTGGACCTATCTACTAAATATGTTAACGTATCATGTTTACAAGCTATTTTTAGCAAAAATCAACTGAAGCCCTGCCCCCCAATAAATGTACATAATATCATATTGAACATACATTATCATGTACCTGCTATCTACCAACCCCTTCACACAAAGTATGATTCAATTCTGAAAAGTCAGATTTATAAACCGTAAGTCGGATCAAAGAAAAAGTTGTTCGAGATGCAAACTAGCCATTCATTTAGAGGCATTACTTCTATCAGATATCAAATTCACTGCTATGAGAAAAATAAAAGCCACTGAACATATGGACTGTATTCTAACTACACCAGCAGGCTATTTGATCTCACAATTGCAAAATCATTCACCTCTTAGAACTAGATAAAAGAGAATATTTAGATCAATTCTTTTGTAATTTCAGGTCAATAAACCCTGGTCACTTGATCTCTCTGAATCTGAACATCCTTATCGTCAAGTTCTATAACATATCTCGAGAGATGGGTTTAATGTCTTCTGCTATGAAAAACAAGGTTCCCTTTTTAAATATAAACATATTGCAAACAGTTTAGTCTTAACTTAGAACAAAGCATCGGTAGCAAACAAACACCTACCATATGTCACTTTAAGGTCTATTCTTGCTGCTTTTATAGAGGACTTGAACAAATCTGAATTCTGTTCTACTATAAAACACTCTAATGTGATCCCTCTTTCAGGCGCTGATAAAATTTTGAAGTTTGTTTTAAGAGAAATGTCAAAGATTCCTCCCTTTTCTGTTGATGTCCTTTCCAGCTCTGTTAGAGATAAAGCAGGATTGTTTTCATAAGTTCTCCATTGGAGTTCGACTTCTGGTCGTATTCCACGAACTGAACACGTCACGTTTCCTTCTCTTGCGACGTCAAGTACACAATACTGTGTATGGTCACATCCTTCTACAATTATGTACGGCGGGCTTGGATAGGCTATTCAAGAAAAAAAGGAGAAAATTGTGTTTTTTTTGGCAATGACTTTTGGTTAATTACTTAAATATGTTGTATATTAGTCAATACGAACTTAACATTTAAAGAAGTCAGTACATTAAAGAAAATATATATTAGACAGATCATATAAACGTATACGTTCCGTTGTCCACATACAGTATGTTGCATTACAGTCCATTCATAATGTGAATGAGTACATTGCATAATTTTTATCACTTTATAGTTATGCCATGCAAGGAGTAGATGTTAAATGGCTTATGTGTCTATATCTTCTAACTACCGAAGATTAATATCCTTCATCTAAGGGTAAGTTTAATTAAAGTTCAGGCCTTTGACAGGACCAGCTCAAAGTCGTACGTTTCAACAATTAGATACATCTATATATGTAATAACAAATGAACTCTTGTCTTTACAATAGATGGATCTAAGTGCAATTGCTTTAATACTACAAATCGTTCTTACTGTAAGTTACAGAATCTGTGGATAGATGGACTCGAGCCTCTGCAGATTTTATATAGACATTTGTCTTTGATTCAATTATGTTACACCTTACAAAGTCAAGGGTATTCGGTTATTAGATAGGGTTTTATAACATTTCTGTATACATGAAAGTAGTAAGTTTTAGTGTAATTAAAGTTCAGGCCCTTGACAGGACAAGCTCGTGCGCTTCAACAATTATACATATCTATACTTGTAATAACAATTGAACTATTGTTGTTACAATAGATGGATCTAAGTGCAATTGCTTTACTACAAATCGTTCGTGACGATAGTTACAGAATCTGTGGATAGATGGACTTGAGCGTTGCAGGTTTTAAATAGACATTTGTCTTGGATTCAATTATGTTACACCTTTTACTACAAATCGTTTGTGACACTTTGTCCGTGATTCGCTTACTTAACACCTTTTACCAAGTCAAGGTAATACGGTTATTATATGAGGGTTTTATAACACTTCTGTATACATGAAAGTACTCACTGAAAATAACAACATCGATTGTTTTAATATGATCCATGTCATAATCGCTGGCGACACATGTATAAATGCCCTGGTGATGCAATTCAGTCTGTGGCAACATCAGCGACCCATCAGGAGTCAATCTGAAATCCTTGTTGTATGTTTCATTAAAACCCTCTTTCCAGGTTTGCACTCTAATTAGAATGACTTCTGGGGATTCAGATCTATCAGTGGATCTCTTCCAAACTAGAATCCTTTTGTTAAAGTCAATACAGGGTAGAATCATAGTAGAATGAAGCTGGACATAACGTCGTATAGGACTGTGTGATATGTCTACGCTTCCATTCTCTAAGATAACTACGGTCTCATTCGCCTCCAAGATCCAAGTGCTCTCATTTACGCTACATACCAATACTGACAATAATGGGGAGTCGTTGTGTATTTTAACAGTCGAACGAGTAGTGAATGTTACTTCACTGTTTCTGATTATTGTCATATTCGACTCCAAAAGTTTATCACGCTGAGAGTTTCGCTGATTCCAAATCAAAGAAATTCTAGGACGGACATTTTCGACAGAGCAACTCAATTCCAGAGGGTTTTCATATAACATGTAGCATATTTTACTCTTATCTTGACACTCTTCAATCACAGGATATTCAAGTTGCGGCTTCACTGTTGAATGTAAGGAAATGAAGTTAGCGTGTAGTGAGTAGTGAACGAATATGAATTTGTACTGTATATCCATTCATGCATCCAACTAATCAACTTATGTTAAAGGCCGCTTAACATCAATACAGACAAAATGGAAACTTATTTTTCTTAAATAAAAATCAGCTTTATACAGGGGCAATTCTTATTAATTGTACTGGCAATCACTCCAGGTCTATTTGAATAGCTTTTAACGCAATGTAGATTTTTAAAGAATCAGTTCAATGTTCTTAAGTACAGTAGTTTACACACAAATGTTGCGCCAAAATAACATTTACTGAAGCACGTGGTTAAGGACCGCAAACAATTTTTGCAACAGAAACTACTGATGGTGAGAATGCACATTTTACATTAGCAACTCTTAATGCAGAGAGAAGAAACATACTGTGAGCTGAAATATCCTGTTCAGGATCAGAGATTTTAGCTTCCCACAAAATTCATAGATTGTCTCCACTCATTAACATTTTCGGATTAAAACAATGTTTCAAATATTACGTGATAGTCTCAGAAACAATGCAAGTGCATCTTCGTTGTCAAAAGGTATACGTATTGTATGTGACAAACATTATGATATTGGAGTGCACACACATGATAGCCTATACCGCAAAATTCACTATCTCTACACAGGGGAAAATAATGTTGCAAGTAATTGTTTTTAAACAATAAACTCCGTGTTCATTGAGCACTACAGATGCAAGAATGTTCACAGACAACGGATGGGGACTATTAACCAATCAAAACACGGGAATTTGGGAAAAGCATCATTGTCCATATTAAGCATGAAAATTATAATTACAAAGCTACCATTTGTTAGAGCCTTTCCGACATAAATGAAGAATGATGAAAGTCTGAGGTTCTTACCAAACAATTGGACTTGAATATAATACTGCTTCACCTCTCCAGATGCCGAGGGTGCATGGGTGACAATGAATACTCCCTCATGTTCAACTGTTACGTTTCCAACAAACAGCGATCCATTTGACCATATATCGTAATCTCCAGATCTAAATCCAGGGCCATCTTTTACATCTCTTATATAGGTAATGATCTCAGAGGTTTCCTCTACTGTTGAATTGAACCACTGAACTCCAAGAAAACCCTCTTCGAACGAACACTGGATAATTCCTGGCTGATATAGCTCGAGATACTGTTTGTTTTCACAAACTTCGCCTACAACAGATGAGGCTGGACAGAGAGTAAGCAAGCAAAACCTGAATGTTTTATATCTACATTCTGGGCATAATCAAGTAGTGATTGCTTCTTATAAGTGCTAGATACAGAAAACTGCCATGATAGTCATTTTCTTTAAGGTGCAATACACACTGTTCACTAAAAAAGAGTTAAATATGACTTCCATTAAACATGTCCAGATGATAAACTTTCTAATTTCCGTTTAAGATGGACCATGGTTAACTACTTACCACAGACTACCTGGACCCATAGGAAGAAGGTCAAATGTACGGTGAACTTTCCCATTGTGAAGAATCCTGTGTTAATCAACTGCAGTAAAAGGAAAAACAATCGTTAGAAATGTCATACATATGGATGATCTTAGTTGCTGTATTAATGATCTTAATTGAGCATGAATGATCCTAGTTGCTGTATTAACACTAATGATCCTAGTTGCTGTATTAACATGAATGATCTTAGTTGCTGTATTAACATGAATGGTCTTAATTGCTGTACTAACATGGATGATCTTAGTTGCAGTATTAACATTCATCATGATCTTAGTTGCTATATTAACATTCATAATGATCTTAGTTGCTGTATTAACATGACATGTCAAAAACTAATTTATTTACTTAACCATGACTGCAACATGATGGAAGAATCTCCCCATAAATAGTTACAGGTGACCAAATTGACATAGTAAATAAAGTATGTTAATAAAAAGGCAAATAAAAGGCTAATGATACATGTCAAATGATATGCGTTATTATCAAAAGTAATATCTCTGGGAGTGTGTAAGGGAGCAGTGCGGTACTCAATGACTACTGTAGTATCTACAGTTATACATAAAGTAATACCGCTGGGTGTGTACGGGAGCAGTGCAGTACTCAATGACTACTTTAGTATTAACTACAGTTATACAGTCAAGTAATTATACCTTTGGGTGCGCAAGGGAGCAGTGTAGTACTCGATGACTACTGTAGTGTCTACATTTATACAGTAAAGTAATACCTCTGGGTGCACAAGGGAGCAGTGCAGTACTCAATGACTTCTGTAGTACAGTTATACAGTAAAGTAATACCTCTGGGTGTGTAAGGGAGCAGTGCAGTACTCAAAATGACTAAGCTTGAACAATGTCTTAGATTCAATACATACTATACAGCTCACATACCAGAACATTCCTCTCAATCTTAATTAAAGTGATTCTAATCATTCTCTTATTCAATGAACATTTTCTGATCATATCGACTCAACACAGTTTTTCTCTTTAATAGATGTTTATACTGCACAAGAGCCATACAGGAAAAATGGGTTGAGTAATTCATGTCCAGTCGAAGAATTGTTTATCATCTGATATAGTTTAGTCTGTCGTGTATTTTTTCTTGTATGCTGAAACACGTACAAACAGGATATATATTGGATAATCTTCCTTCCTATCTGTGGCTAATGTTAGTCTTGATTTAGCTTTGGACTTTGTTGTCACGTCATGCCGTTCATGTTAATAGGTTTCGTATCATGTTTCTGCTCATGTGCATAGTTTCCACAGATTGGGAGGGTGGAGCTTGACGAGTAACCAATTGGTTTGTATGTATTGCGCGTATAGACAGACATGAACAATAAGGTTTGTATGTATTGCGCATATAGACAGACATGAATAGTAATGTTTGTATGTATTGCGCGTATAGACAGACATGAATAATAAGGTTTGTATGTATTGAGCGCATAGCTCATTGCATCGAATGCCAACATCTACGAGACATGAATAACGAGCTAGGAAAGGTACCACTTCTATAACTTCCCCGACTGTTCCAGTCAACGACATCTGATCCAATATATCTATAACATACAGTACGCTGCTCATGTAGTGGTAAAGTGGTAGATATTGTTCAACATGTTTATGTGTTTTATGTCCGTGTGCATATTTGTAGCTGTTATGATTGAATTATTTGCTCAATTATTGTTTTTCCTTTATTATTATGTTTACTAGCCTGCTATAGTGTTATTGCATATGGACATGTTTCAGTCAGTTAATTGTTTTGTATATCTGGTCGAATTTGGAAAACAAACTTGAAAAGAGTATGTAGTAGCGGGAGAGTGGTACCAATTAAAGTTTGAGAGACAAAAATATCATAATGGGAAATCTGACCACATTTCAACTGTGAGCTTTCTGGGAATTGGTTTGTTGTCGCACTACCTGGTAAAGTACTACAGCTAACATGCTATCATACATGCTAACATATGGGATATACTGTAGTGCCACTGCTAACATATATTACAAATAGTACAGGTATCACAGCACAATTCGAGTAGTGCATGTCCACCACAGAGGTTAACCATTGTCGGAAAATAGCCATAAAATATTGATTGTATTGGCATTTTCTGAGTCATTATCATTCTTTTTATTCTTGGGTATAATTGATGAGGATGAAATAAACTACTGATGATATGTATACCTGGACTGTATCTGGGGTGAAACAAGAAGATTCCACAGCGACAGCTGGCAGATGGGTTGGGGAGCACTATGATAAACTTTGAGCTCTTCTAGGTCAAAATCTAGGCATCAGCTATCAAATATGGTGGGAAGGCCACGTCAGATGGAAACTTCTATAGTGCTCTAGTGGCCTTGGAAAGTGACAAGTTTAGTGTGTAAGTCAAAGGGAGCAATTGCTTGTGGTGCGACACATTCAGTCAAGATCTGTTTTTTTTTGCAGTTTGGCTGAAAGACAGCATGTTAATGGCTTAAATGCTTAGCATAGTGTAGCAATTGATACTTCAGGAGAAACATTCCATGATTTCATGCTTCAGTGATTTCTGTGGTCAGAAATGAATAATTGGGTCAAGATTTTGACTTTTACGCCTGAGTTTGCTCACAAGGTCTTAAATTCTGTTCCGGTAGTCAGCAAGTTAATCAAATATTTGTCATATTCAGCTGGTGGGGAAACTTAGGAAATATCTCGATAGACCTGTGACTGAACAACTTATTCAAGTTATTTTGAATGTTTCTTAAGGCTCAGCAGCTACCAACAATTATCAGTTAGGACTATAAGCTAGGTCCTATATAGATTTGTTGGGGTCCTATTGTCACAAAGTGCGCTATTTACACATACTCAAGTTATTTTAATGTTCTTAAGGAGCAGCAGCCACCAGCTATTAGCAGTTAGGACCATAAGGTTTGCCCTACAGTATAAACTGTAGATGTTTTGGGGTCCTATTGTCACAAAGTGAGCTATTTACTCAAACTAAAGTTATTTTGAATGTTCTTAAGGATCAGGAGCTACCAGCAATTAGCAGTTAGGACTATAAGCTTGACCCTTTGTAGATGTGTAGGGGTCCTACTGTCACAAAGTGAGCTATTTACTCATACTAAAGTTGTTTTTAATGTTTCTTAAGGCTCAGCAGCTACCAGCAATTATCAGTTAGGACTATAAGCTTGGGCTTATATAGATGTTTTGGGGTCCTATTGTCACAAAGTGAGCTATGTACTCCTACTAAAGTTATTCTGAATGTTTCTTAAGGCACAGCAGCTACCAGCTATAAGCAGTTAGGACTATAAGCTTGGGCCTATATAGATGTTTTGGGGTCCTATTGTCACAAATCAGCTATTTACTCATACAAAAGTTATTTTGAATGTTCTTAAGGCTCAGCAGCTACCAGAGATTAGCAGTTAGGACTATAAGCTTGGGCCTATATAGATGTTTTGGGGTGTTTTTGTCACAAAGTGAGCTATTTACTCATACAAAAGTTATTTTTAATGTTTCTTAAGGCTCAGCAGCTACCAGCAATTATCAGTTAGGACTATAAGCTTGGGCCTATATAGATGTTTTGGGGTCCTATCGTCACAAAGTCAGCTATTTACTCACACTAAAGTTATTTTTAATGTTTTTTAAGGCTCAGCAGCTACCAGCGATTAGCAGTTAGGACTATAGGCTAGGCCCTTTGTAGATGTGTTGGGGTCCTATTGTCACAAAGTGCGCTATTTACACATACTAAAGTTATTTTTAATGTTTCTTAAGGCTCAGCAGCTACCAGCAATTATCACTTTGGACTATTATCTTGGGCCTATATAGATCTGTAGGGGTCCTATTGTCACAAAGTGAGTTATGTACTCCTACGAAAGTTATTTTGAATGTTTCTAAAGGCTCAGGAGCTACCAGCTATAAGCAGTTAGGACTATAAGCTTGGGCCTATATAGATGTTTTGGGGTCCTATTGTCACAAAGTGAGCTATTTACTCACACTAATGTTATATCGAATGTTCTTAAGGCTCAGCAGCTACCAGCGATTAGCAGTTAGGACTATAGGCTAGGCCCTATGTAGATGTTTTGGCTGTCACAAAGTGAGCTATTTACTCATACTAAAGTTGTTTTTAATGTTTCTTAAGGCTCAGCAGCTACCAGCAATTATCAGTTAGGACTATAAGCTTGGCCAAATGTAGATGTGTTGGGGTCCTTTTGTCACAAAGTGAGCTATTTACTCACACTAAAGTTATTAGCAGTTAGGACTATAAGCTTGGGCCTATATAGATGTTTTGGGGTCCTATTGTCACAAAGTGAGCTATTTACTCATACTAAAGTTATTTTTAATGTTTCTTAAGGCTCAGCAGCTACCAGCGATCAGCAGTTAGGACTATAAGGTTTGGCCTCTATAGATGTTTTGGGGTCCTAATGTCACAAAGTGAGCTATTTACACTCACACTAATGTTATTTTGAATGTTCTTAAGGCTCAGCAGCTACCAGCGATTAGCAGTTAGGACTATAAGCTAGGCCCTTTGAAGATGTGTTGGGGTCCTATTGTCACAAAGTGAGCTATTTACTCATACTAAAGTTATTTTGAATGATCTTAAGGCTCGGCAGCTACCAGAGATTAGCAGTTAGGACTATAATAGACCGGGAGCCCAGAGGGTTTGGTTAGCTGGGAAGGTAACCAATTGCCTTGTACATCACAATGTTCACAGTGCATTCCTGTATATGAAACCAGACGACTGGCAAACCTGCTGTGGTGGGTGTGGCTGGGAGAGCAATTTTAAAGTCACCTAAAAGCTTACCCAGATCAGTTTTCATGGTAACCACATCAAAGTAAGTACAATGTGTCAGGTATGGCCCCAAGAGCAACAAATGGCCATCGCCAGTGATTATTGGTGGTGGGGTACCCCTGCCAGTCATGAATAATTGACCCATCACGGCTGACCTAGGTCAGCTCATGAGGTACTGTAACCACTTGAAACCTACTGGAAAATGATGGTTAGGACTTCAGATACAAGGGATGGGCATTGCCAGTAATTTTTATTGGTGGAGTACCCCTGCCAGTAGACCCCCAAAATGCCCATCCCCTCATTGACCTAGGTCAGCTCATGAAGTAACCAGTTGAAAACTACTGGAAAATGATTGGCAGGACTCTATATGTAAGGGATGGGCATTTCCAGTAATTTATATTGGTGGGTTACCCCTGCCAGTAGACCCTCAAAATGCCCATCCCCTCATTGACCTAGGTCAGCTTATGAGGTAACCAGTTGAAACCTACTGGAAAATGATAGGTATCACTTCATATGTAAGTGATAGGCATTTCCAGTAATTTTTATTGGTGGGGTACCCCTGCCAGTAGACCCCCAAAATGCCCTCCCCCTCATTGACCCAGGTCAGCTCATGAGGTAACCAGTTGAAACCTACTGGAAAATGATTGGCAGGACTCTATATGGTCATTTTCACAATCAGTGGTGTAACTTTCAATATTGGCACTTATTGCTTTGTAACTTAGTGACCAAATACCAGAATTCTTAGATTTTTTGCCATTTGACCATCCTAAGTGAAGTCTACCTTGGGTAGCTTAACGAACTTTCTCGGTTTCTTCAGGTGGATTTGGTGGCCATAAATGTGCTTAAAATATGCTAGTTCAGCCGTACACTCTCAACTACACTGTTTTTGTCAGAGCCTGTACTTTTTGGTGGAAGGTATTTTCCAGTTCTTATTTGGTTGATATTATCAACAAGTGTCCAAACTAAAATGCAATTGTGTTCCCCAGGTTTCCTTCCTTTCCTTCTCCAAGGACCGGTGGCTAGATT
>KN883617.1:44768-61401 GCA_000934455.1 Apostichopus parvimensis | reverse complement strand
TAAGATAAAAATATAACATTGTTAATAACAAGAAGATTTATTGCACATGCCTCATTTTTTTTTTATGTTCTTTGATGACACTAGAAGCTGCACGTCCTTTATTCAAACAACAAAGTTATTGTGAAAAGAAAGAGATAACTAGATGTACAAAAATAGTCAAACCAATTGAGTGCATTGAATGGTTCTTAGCTGAAATTGATTTACAAATTGATGTTCTTTAAAACAAAATGTACACATAAACACATGCATGAAGTTTCTGAGGTTTGACCCCATCGCCTCATTAAAATCTATAATATAACCACCAGAAACAATAGGTTTCTTCTAATCATGATAATGCATCTACACAGTGACTATATGAGGAGCATCGAGTATTCCTCTATCGAGTAATTGCACACCTAAGCTATATGATGCACAATTATATAAATCCACACCCCTCACTAATATGCAAATATGTCAAATTTATCATACATCAACACATACCTGTTATCACCTAACAGCATCATACCAAGTTTCACTACAATGGGGCATGTGATAATAGAGTCACCAAAATCAATAGTGTGGCCCGAAGAAGATTATGATATCGCAGAAGAAATTCCTTTTGTCAAGAGTAACAGTGTCTGGTAAGGCTGAGTGAGTATTTTTCCTTATTGATCGCAGCGTATGCAGTTGCCACAAATTCACTTCTGCTTTGAAATGACTCGCTCATCTGAAGACCTAATTGTTTTTGTTCCTTGTTCTGAGCAGTCATTCTGAGAGATACCAGATTCTGATTATGTAAAAGTGATTGATAGTTTATTGTATACTGACAAAGTATCATTCAACCGTTTCTGTCTACACGAATAAACCAATTTTTCATACTGGTAAGCATATCGTTTCATGGAAAACGACTGAAAAGCAAGTTTTCATGTAGTAGAATGTTAGCTTGCTCGGAATAAAAGTGAGAATGTTAAATAAGCTCATAATTATGAAGTTCCTATTTTTAAAACTTGTTTTACAACCTTCATTTTGTTATTTTCATTTCAATGGCATGAGACGCTCCGTCTGTTCTCTTCCTTCCTTAGAGCTGCATGGTACGTACGGACAGAACTTTCACAAATGTTGGTGATTGTTAAAAAAATTATGAAGCCTGATTGATACTCATTGTAGCCCATAATTGTATTTTCGCTTCCTTTTCTTGTTAGTATCACATATTGCCAATTTCAGTACTTACACAGAACTCATTTCATGAATTTTGTTCGATGGGGGAAATGCCTTCTGTGGACATCCGTAGGAAACGAAACAATGAAAAGGATACGCCCTTGTAAAACGTTTATGTGTGTTGCTGCGCTTTGTCAACTAGCTGCTATGTGTTAGTGAATGTAATCTACTCTGTAAATTGATAAGAAGACAATTCTATAATAATGTTCAAGTTTTCGATGGCGTTTGTCATGCTATGTGGACTGCACATCGGTTTAGGTGAAGAATTTAAGCATACAGTCACCGTACCAGATCAGGTATTATTAGACGGCTGTCAAAATTATGTCGGACTCCACATCAATTGGAGATTTAATGGCACTTTACTATATTACGGAAATCACTTGGTCAGAGATCAGTATGCAAAAAGTATTTCGCTTGTCACAAACTACTCGATATTCATTCAACCCGTATCTATTTTACACGAAGGTGTTTATGAATGCATTCGGGACGCGTCTATTATATTCAGACATCATTTGCATGTGCAAGGTTTGTATAACATTGTTCGTTTTATTGTGTTTTGTTGAAATAGTAGATTATGTGCTTCCTATGGTCGTATAGACTGTATGTTGCTGTGTTGGTTTGTTAAGTTATGGGCAACGGACTGATTGGAGCAGATCTCATTAAATCGTCAACCACAAACGAAATTAAAAGATGAAAAAAATGCATTTAAAGAAAGTGTGTTCCAGAAGAAAGCATTTTGCTAAACAAGTTCTCACTTATAATCGTAACCATTGTTAACCACAATCGAAAAGACATGAAAAATAAAACGCAATGCCAAGGAAGTGTTTTTCAGTAGAAGCCGCTTCTACTGAAAAAAACTTCCTGACATTTCGTGTTTTGTTGACAATGGTTACGAGAGAAATGATTTCTCTCGTAACCATTGTCTACAAAACACGAAATGTCAGGAGAACAAATGCATTTTTTAGGAAGTGTCTGTCAGTTGAAAGCATTTTGCCAGCCTAGTTCCAGATCCAGCAATAGTCCTTTCATTGACAATATTAGATGCAAAATTTGCTGTTATACCCTAATGGCGTGAGAAGATCTAAACATCAGTAAAAGAGAACCAGAAATCTGCATTGGTCTGACGCTGGTATTGATTTACAACAAAACGCTTTCATTTATCCCAAACATATATGTAGTGAGTAATTTCATAAAGAAGATCGATTTATATCACCAAAAGAGCAAAGAATAAATGGGAAATTAATCCTTCTTCAAATTGACGTAGTTTTGTTGTGTCAGGGTTTAACGTTAAGAAAATCTCAACCATTTCATTTTCTTTAGAATATATCTCAATTCAGATAGTTTTTACTTGAAAGTACTAAAATCCAAGACGCAGAATTGATATATTTATTGTTTGTTTGATCAGCCTCTTCATTCTTCCAAACGTCCGTTTTCTTACGTTTAAAAAGTAGTATCCAATTGAACTAGGTGAACTGGTAGGAAATTATGTAAAGGAATTTTTAACTTTAACAAGTAAAAATTCAAAGAAATAATCTGCGTTCGAAGTTTTCAAAGTAATGATATTTTCTAAACTAACATGCAAACTGAAATTTTACGATGGGCTTTCTGTTGCTGTGTTAATATTTACCATTATGTTGTCGGTTGTGAAGTCATTAACAATTTTGCACTGATTGAAGCTCATTGATCGCAGCAGATCTCATTAAATCGTCAAGAAAGTGACTTCCTGTAGAAGCAGTTTAAAAGGCTTGTTCTCATGAAATCGTTAACATTGTCAACAACAAGCGAAATGTCAGATAGAAAACGAATGCATTTTCAAGAAAGTTTTTCATTAGAAAGCATTTTGCTAGACTAGTTCCCAATTAATCGTAAGCACTGTCAACCACAAACAAAAAGACATGAACAATAACACGACATGCCAAGAAAATGTCTTTCAGTAGAAGCATTATTCTCAGTTTATCGTAACCATTCTCAACTACGCACGAAATTACATGAAATAAAAATGCATTTCTAAGAAAAGTACGTTTCAGTAGGAAGCATTTTAATAAACTAATAATCGGTAAATCGTAATCATTGTCAACAACTAACGAAATGACATGGAAAACATGCGTACTTTTATAAAGTGTGTGGCAGTTCAATCATTTTACTAGACTAATTCCAGATCCGACAATAATCCTTTCAGAGATTATTTGAATTGCAAAATTTGTTGTTAAACCCTCATTTAATGTAAGCATGCATAATAACATCAATTTCGACACATTACTTGGTATGAGGAGAAATAAACATCAGAAAACGTGATCCAGAAACTTGTATCTGCATTGGTCCGACGTTGGTATTGATTTACAACAAAGCGACTTTATTTAGGCCAAACATTTATGTACTATTATAGTGAGTAATACCATAAAGATGAGTGAGTAATGTCTTGGAAATGGCAAAGAATAAATGGGAGAAGAATCGTTCTTACATAATGACGTAGTTTTGTTGTGTCACGGTTTAACTTTCAGAACATCTCAACCATTCCATTTTTAGAATAATATTTAGAATATATCTCAATTCCGATAGTTGTTATTTGAAAATACTAAAATCCAAGGCAGAAGGGATACATTTATTGAATCAGCCTCTTTATACTTCGAAAAGTCCGTTTTCTTACCAAACAAATGGTTTAAAACAGTATCCTGAACCTATGATTACGTTTTTAAACCACACTGAGTGGAACTATCTTCAAAACATGCCAATGATGTGGGTGAGAAACTGGTAGTCAAACATGTAAAAGAAAATATTTGTTAACCTTAAGAATAGTAGCAAATTCAAAGAAATAATCTGCGTTCGAAGTTTTCAAAGTAATAAGTTCTCAACTAACATGCAAGTTAAAATTGTGCTCTTGTTACATTAGTTTTTTGTTTTCAAGTATATACTTCCTTTTAAATTGGACATATTCGACTGACGACTGTCTGTTCACAAACTGAATTAAGTGTTGTGACGAAAATTGCATGTTTTGCGAATTTACCAGTTCACAGAAATACATATATTTCTAATCTTTATTTATCATATTTTAAACAGTAAGCTTATAGATTGAAGTGTGACATATTTACATTTTTGGGGAATGAGTTATGGTAATAGGGTCTGTGTATAGGAGTTTCACTCTTGGAGTCGGTACTAAATTGAGGGTTAGGAATTTGTTGATTTTCTATTCGAAAAACAAATACACTTCCATTTGGAAATGTCTAGCAAGCAGATTCATATCAAGTCAAGGGCCAATGCTTCTTAAATTAATCAGGGAAGAAATATAGGTTCAAGACAACAATACACAGTTAGTATTATCTTAGTTGGCTTGATATAGAGCTTCGAATATTAGTCTTGAACGTAAGTATGTATGTTTTGAGGGTCTTAATGTAGCCATGTATTACAATTGGTTACGCTCAATTCTAAAATTCATCTTGTGTTAATACCTCAGTATTTCAGATCTTTAGTCGTTTCCCATCTTTTACAACTTTAAACTGCACATTGTGTGGAAAATGCTGAAGTCTGGTCATATTGATTTCAAAACACAGTATGTTAGTTCTTAGCCAACGGACACTGAGTAACAAATGAGACATCAATTTGCAAAAGAGACACAAAATAGTACATTGAATTTTTGAGATGCAACATATTCTGTACAGGCTTGGACGAGCAATACATAAATCACTTACAGATCAAACTGATATAAAGTAATAACCCCTCCCAAGATGCAGCTCAAAAGATTGAATTTTCTGAGCGGCGCAGAAAGGTACTGAAATTTATCACTGACATTCGAGGCAATCACAGTGGTGAACCTTAATCACTCACCACTGAAACAGGTTCGTGTTAATTTTTGCTAATCAAGAAAGACATGAACAGCTTTACCATAATTTCAATTGAAGAAGATGAACTAACCATCATCTTGATATCGTAACATTTTGACAACATTATGACGACATGCAAGTTGAAAAACCAATGTTATAACAGCAACATCTACGATCAATCCGACGTAGATCACTACCGGAGTAATATTCCATTAATAGAGATCTAACTCGTATTTGAAGATTGAAAGTGATATGCGAATCATCGGTCCTGCATTAGTAAGAAAATACGTGCTAAAGTATACTGACTTCCATTTATCAATCTTGTTTTATCTATTCATGTTATCCATCTTTACATTGTGGTGAATAAATAGTATTTACCCTAAAGATTACTGGAGAATATTGTGTTTGTATTCATTTTAATATACTTGTGTGTTATATCCTAGTAAATGTAGGTGACTTGTTGCAGAAGTTGAACCACCCTTCTCTTGATATTATGAATCTCGTGAATGCGATACCAGCACAGCCAAGCTCTTAAACTATGTGCTACAGTTAAATATTTTAATTTATTTCATTAAAATTCTTGTTAAAACTTTTGATGGTATCCCAGGCCCGTTCATGATTCATTAACGTTTTCATATTGTAGCTACAATTTAGTCTTTTCAGGACATGACGTAACATAAAATAATTTCTCCTAACATACAACCATCTCTCCTAAAATAATTATCTCGACATCCCTCTGTCATAGATTGCAAATCTACACATAGCACGAAACGTGTGGCAGGGCATGGCCGACAGTTTAAGATATTACTGAATATTATTGATGAGCAAAGAACAAGCATTTCATGTTGGTTGCTTGACCAACTTCATGTATTATTCATTAAAATTACCCGTAAAGCCTTACTACGGTGTTGCTACAGTTTTCTTGTAACTGAGTTCGAGCTTTTGTTCACTGTGCAAATAAATGTCGCCTCAGCAATTTACAACAAATAATTGATTAACAGTTGTGGCTTGCAAATTGCTCCTGTTGTTTCAGCAACACGTTAAACTAATGGGGTAAAGAAGTAACCAGGTTGACTATTCTTCACAAATGTCACATATACATGTATTTTCAATATCAAGGAGTTCGGAAATGTCTTAAACAGTACTTCACTTTACTTTTCTTCACATAGAGAAATTACCAAGTTCTCTCTCTAGAACATGGACGGTCACCTAATATGAAAGAGTCATGCAAATAGACGCTACGGTACAGGAACAAGCATTTGCAATCATTCAAGTAAAATGTTCTTCCTAGATCTTCCTAAAGGATACAGATGTCTGTTAGAAAGATGCCTAGTCCTCAACATTTAACACAGAAAGTATTGAAGTTTAATTTTAATGAAATTTTTATATTCTAGTTGTAAAAGTTGGATCATGTAACATCCTTTATCACGTATTAGGTAACTCAATAATGAACATTATATTACCAATATGTTTTATTGTATGAGATAAGTCTCATTTTCTTCATGAGAATTAAGGTGGTGCGAGGATGTTACTCACTGTAATACTGTCATAACTTCCCTGCATTTAACAAGGCTACGCTACAACATTTCATATTTACTTTCACGATAAATGCTACTATAGTAGATGGATTCAAGTTGGTTTAGTAGACTAAGATGTTCTTGACAGATCTCTCATTCAATTATTTGTGGTGGAGTTAAATGACAAACAGAATTCCCTTCGTGGCTAAACTTTCTGTTTCCTTTACTTAAGCTTCGGTAAATACTGAAGTAATGATATATGTAATGGCATAATATATGTGCAAAGTAAAAGCTCCTCGGAACTAAGTATACTGCATCGTTAGGCTGATGTTACAAGGAAATAGATGTAAATTTTTAATTAAAACTTAACGACATGGTTTGTTAAGTGTTTATAACTGTTTAAGTACACTAAAATGTTCCTGACAGATCTTTTATTCGATTCTCTGATTTGAAATTAAATGATAAACACAATTGCCTGCGTGGCTTTTGCTTTCTGATTCCTTTTACTTTAGCTTCAGTAAATATTGAAGTAATGCGATATGTTATGACATAATATATCTGAAAATTGAAAGCTCCTCGGAACTACGTATAATGCATCGCTAGGCTCGTGTTACCTAGAAATAGATTTAAACTGTAATTAAAATTTTAATGGTTTGTTAAGTGTTTACTTACAGGAAGCATGTTGAAATAGCGTAAGCTCAAGTAACGAAAATAGGAAGTAAAAGTGAGATTTGCTGATGTGTGCTTATCTTGGTCATTAGAAGATTCATAAAATTTTGTTTCAGTACTAGTACATCGGCACTTTCTTTTTGCTCAAGGTAATTCTATCCAACGGCATCTAGATTTTGTTTTCGTATTTAAAAAGTCAATTTGAACAATAGTTTACATTTAGCATTGTCCTTTAGATGTCAGTAAAGAATATTTCATGAAGATTTTATATCACTGTAATAATAACACTAAACACTTTTTATTGGTCAAGGAGTACTCCCAACGATCCTTGAGGCGTAATGTGATTAGTGACCACTTATGTTGTTGTTATCAAAGCATAGCTTCAACTGTTCTTAAACGCCGTAAAGAAATACACATTCAAATATACATACAAATATAGTTTTAAATTAAAATAATGGCATTTTTATTTCCGGGATGCGATTGAAAGTCGCATAAACGACCAATCATGATGTAAAAGCCTTAGATGTTTAAATTTTCAAAGGTCAAATGTGTTGTTGACGGACTTTTGTTATCTTGCCGAAGTAAGGGTCCGCTCATTGCGGTCCAAAAAAACGTTGTCTATTTCGTTTTCGAAAGTTATTTGTAGTTTCCCTACGTGCAGTTCTATATTTTCCAGAACTTGTTCATCTTGAAGAAAGGAGGAAAGCTGTCGTTTTCTTCAGAAATTTCCTTAAGGACAGTTTGAAGAAATATAGAGGTACGTTAGTCCATTACGTAAACTCTGTGTAATAACATCCATTGTTCCGTTTTACCCCGCTTTTCCTCTCTAGTCATGTGAACATAACTGGTACTATGAATGTATTTCAGTTACAAAGGAACGCACCTAAGCTTACGTAAGGGATTGTTCATCCTCAAACACCATATTTTATTGCAATAGTTGCTGGAGATTGTTATTGTGTACCAAATGTGTCAGCAGCGTTTTCATCGTATGGTGCACAGTTCTAGCAGTATTCCTTGGAAGGTTTTCAACTTTAGTTTCTTGAGAGCAAGATATCCATATCAAGTAATAAGTAATAAAGTAATAAAACAATGTTGGACTGCCAAGCCCTGTGTTTGAATCTTCCTAAAGTTATTTTACTAAAATTTTCAGATGGATTCTTTGGACACATCGTCGGTCCTCCGGTTTCTACAGACTTTGGGTCACCGATCAAACGTCCGTTGTTTCGCCAGCGGCTTATTGTTGGTCATTAGAATTCACTTGGGCTTGTGGTTCGACGATATGTCATCCAGTTGGTGTGTAATCAGCGGTCTTTCGCGGTTGACAGATGGATGAATGACAGCATACGTTGAAGGGTTATGAACGGATTATAACAGCAAAACAAAAAGCAAATGCTGCAGATATCATTTGAATACAATTTATATCTTTTCGACAATCCTTTGACAAACTTGTTAGGTATTGTACACAAATGATAAGAAACATCAAACTCTCAGCACAATTATTATTATAACACCGGTGCTAATATAGCGCAAAATCCCAGAGTTCGATGCGCTTAACGAAACAAATACAAGAAAAATTACAATGAAACAAATATAATCATGCCATATTGATTGTTAGTCATACTATCAAGTTTTAGAGCGGACTGGATTATAAACATGTCATCATGTGGCGCCCCAAATATATCGGAAACAGCAACCCTCACTCCGCAAGAACAAATACCTGCAAGTAGCGAAATGATGAACAACAAAGTAATTAACAAGAATATACTTGAAGGTGCTGAGTCCAACATATGAACTGGTGAGGAGTGAAAGTACCCAAGTCGTATGTATTTGAATAAGAAATATGATTTAATGAAATGAGTGAAATTATTCGTAGACTTAGTTCATAGCCATATTCACACCACCACAAACATTCTCGTCAAGCAAAGCAGAATTATAAATGCAACAGATGCATTGAATAACAATATTCAAAGTATAAAAAAGTGTTACCTTTATGTGTAACTATATCGCTTGACGGCAGCCATTTCTAAGAAATATATCGTTGCAATAACATGGGTATGATACAAAATGGGCACAACTCCCGAAATGAAATGCTGCGTCATAACAATAATTAACAAGATATTAATATATATAATAATAATGAATGCTTAGAATGTTCAACATTGCAATTGGCTACAAGGACGATGGTTGATGGAGCTAACGAGTAAAACCCAATATGAACAAAAACTGCATTTGAGGGCAAGTACGTAGTATTGTAATGCCCGTGGAGTGCTTGCAGTATTAGGAAGAACTTTTCGGTTGTTCATGGTTTTATTTGGAGGGGGGAACAACATACAAGGGAGTTATAGTCATGCAGGTGGCTAGCCTATGACATTGCAAATTTACAGATATTATATGAAACTTAGTTTCAACGTCCAGTCATGTAGGTATCGTTCACTTGGCAATAAATGCCAATATTCTAGCGCGCACGCGCACTGCCGTAATAATCGTCAGCATACATCACCACTGTTCACGTGACACGGTAGGTATTCAGTCCGTTTGAAATATGGTTATCAAACACTTGTGATCAAATACAGACAGTTAAATAATACGTGTCAACCTTTGTTTTATTTATGTTTAAATATTTGTGTGTGTTTGAATGAATGACTACCATTTCGTCATTTTTCCTTTGATGTGGCTGAAATTTCGTGACAGATTTGTGGGAGTTAGTTATCATATATACATGCAATCATATTTTCGAAATATGAGGTCACCGGAGATCATTTACGGAAACGTAAAAAGCGTTATTTTTCCTAAAGCTTTTGTACCCGTTGGCTGAAATGTTGTGGATATAACGTTTCAATGGTGGTGAAACAAAGTTGTCCAGGGAACAAAAATTGTCTTACTGTGAGTGCCCAAAAGAGAGTCTTGTGTGTAAATATTCAGTTATGATGTACTCTTGGACAGCTCATAAATTGAACGCCCTCGTGTCAAATTTAATGGAAAGAGCCCACAAAAGTTGAGCTGTACTTTTCCATACTTGAAAGTGTGAAGCATTATATGATTGGTCCATGATTACGCTTCGGCTATCACCATTAAACGATAAGGGTTGGTTGATGTAGTTTCTACGGACCTTCCCCAATCGCGTGTGAAATTTATTGGACCGGTCCCACAAAAGTTGAATTGAAGTTCTACATACTTGAGAGTATCATGCATGATGTCATTGTTCCATGATTACACTGCGGCCATCACAATGAAACAAATAAGGGTTGATTGATGTATTTTCTAAGAACTTTCTCTTTTCCTGTGTCAAATTTAGTGGAACGCTCCCACAATAGTTGAACAAAACTTTTCCATCCTTGAAAGTATCAAGAATGGTGTGATTGGTCCATAATTACACTTCGAGCATCACCATTTAACAATAAAGGTTGAATGATTTAGTTTCTACAGACTTTCCAACTAATCTATAAATAGCCCACTGGAGAGCTAGACTTAATACACAGTAATGAAAGAACAGGTTTGTACGGAAGCGAAGAAAGGACATGTAAATTGACGTTTTGATGAGATGCATCAAACATGATATCCACAACATTGTTAGCAGATGTAGCCGAGCAATATTTTTTTAAGTTTCCGTTACGCAAGAATGAAGACTACGAAGTTCATACACTGTTGGTTCTTTGATTTTGAAATTGGGCATAGCTTATTTCTAGTTATAAGGACAACGATCTATTGCATAAAATAAATTCGTGACAGTACAGCTTCAATGACAATTCAAACCTTGACTCGTGATATCGTTGGTATGTCTATGCAAGGCCGTTTATATGCGGCTCTGTGCATATGTTTTGGTATATGTGTGTGCACTGCTTTCTTGTTACACCCATACCTATGTGTATCCGATTGACAATCCTTATACTTGGAAGTTGGTTTGTGGGTTGCACATATGAGATTAGGACCTTATTGATTTTACTGGACGTCACGAGTAATCCGAAGTCAACGGGATAAAAAAAAAGTGAAACCATTGTACCTACCTTATCTCAAGACGGAAACATGTAGGTTACCCATTCTGAGTAGAAGAAATTTACCCATTGATATTAGTTCATTTGACATTTGACGTCAACTGGCTTAACTGTGCAAACGCTGTGACGACCATAGCACTATAGCTGAGGAAATGTAACATTAATAAGTCTCCTTTTCATGAGAAGATACCATTTTGATCATAAATGTATTGATTTCTGTGAAGGTCGTATTTCATCAAAGGGTGAACAGTATCCTCAGAACTCATATTGACGAAACTTTTTCATGATATCTTACGAGGATAACATTGGCTCAATCATACGGTTACGTCATCCGTCAAACCTCAATACAGTTCAATTGCATAATGGTTTAAATACATTACAAACGCAGCTCTGCATTTCAAGTATTCAAGAACACAACTTATTGCGATATTTACAGCCTATTGATCATTGTTTAAATCAATAAAAAAAAAAAAAAAATTATCTTAATGCCTTTTCCTTAAACAAATGTTTACAACTTTCTAACATTGTAACAAACTATGTCTGCTAAGAAGGAGCATAAAACAATGGGGAAAGGAGATAAGATGGGAGGAAAGGAAATGACACCATTATCCCACGTATGTCCTATATTTTTCGAACAAACAAATGACTAAACTGCTTCGAAATATTGCCAATCATAACAAATTTCTTCAGCAGGATAAAGGATAAAGAAAGCCTGATAAAGACGTTATGTAGGCCTAATGGTGTTAAGTGCGGTGTATGTGTAAAATATGCAGCCGAGGATATAGCTTGTAAAGTTATAGTTTACTCTTATGAACTGAAGGATAAATACAGCTCGGCCCTCGCGTGTGTTCTACTGATGTTTTGCTATCATTTTTGCGGAAATTGTATCGTCATATTGTATGATTATTTACTAAAATAATACCAAAAACGTTTGTGCACTGGTGGTTTGGTTAGTCCGTGTTTGAATAAAACGGAATAAAGGGTGTAAAGACTCGCTCAAAAAGAAACGTCTAATGCCGGTAATATGACCTAGTTTCAAATGAGGTGTAACAGAAGTGTTAGACACCACCATCGATCCCAGAAAATACACTTGCTACCGTCCGTAATTAGACACTAGTGTACAGTCAGTACATACAGCTGCGGTCAATACCCACAGCACAGTGTATAAACGATACAGCTAGGGACATCTCAGGTCCAGTTAAAGATAACAAGGTATCACGTTTCATTACTGTCTGCATTTCGTAGCGACACGAACGAAACGTCACTTGCAAGCAACATAAAGTTAACTTTTTTCAGATGGCCGCACGCGGTTTGGGGCGAGTCTTCGATGCCTTTAAAGGATTGGTTCAGGTGTTTGACATGTCTATTTTGTATGAAAGAGCACAAAAAGACAAAAAGAACAGTGAAGAAACTACAATGATAGCATGCTCTGTTAAGGAGATATGACACTTTGAAGATATCAAAATTTCTTTGAAAACGACTGGTGTACACAGACTTACTGTGAGGGTGTGACGTCACATCCTCACTTCCTTAACATTTGTGAATATCTTTCTTTAAAAATTATTTATACATGTAAATATATTTCAATAAATATCAGCTCCAGCTCATTTTAGAATAAAGGGTTCCATCTTTTCTGGATCCTAACATGTGTGGCCCCTTCTTCCGTAATCCAAGTGCGCATAGAGGCAATATATATGTACATATATTAAGTCATTCAGAGGGGGTCAAATCCTGTAACAGATGACACCCAGTAAGCCCAGAAGTAAGCCCACTTTGCCAATCGGGAGTACTAAAAAAGAAATTCCTTTGAATGTGTTATCAATGCGGGGATGTTGGATTTAATGTTGATAAGTGCTTTAACACAGTTGGCTAGAGGCTAGTAGCCTGCATAACAATTAATACTATACTGTAGGACTCGGTCATACTAATTAGCGTCAACAGGCCCATTTCACGACAACTCAAGACAACAACTTGGACCGCACCACTACACTACAGGTAAGTGCACTTGGACCGCACCATTATGATATGGATGGGTTTGTGTTTGTGTTTGGGAACTACCTTTGTGTACAGTGTCGGTAAGGTAGCATACGCCCATTAAAAGCCCCATTGACTTACACACTAAATCACAAAAGTAATGTGGTCTCTAAGTCTAGATAGAAATTTTCACTAGCTAAACGCTACCCATCACCGGATAGCTGACAAGTTGGCCTTTCATGGCATCATCAATTTCCGTATCATGACCTTGTAGATTTTTTTGCTATCCGAGCCGGAAGTTTTCGTCACTTGTAAACAAACCTCTTCACTCAGTGGTAAACAATTTTCCTACGCTGCTTCTGTGAGGCCTTAAAGGGGTCTAAAATTGCCTCAATTGACCCAATTTTCTCACTACATGTACTTCCATTCATGCTCTTCAAGATACAAGCCTCAAAAAAATAGATTATGATTGATAACAGGTCAAAAAAGATGTTCTCCTGCTGCTTTTTGGCACTTTTCCTGAAGGAGAACACTTGGGGCGGATTGATATAGACGCTAATAGGAGTATGCCACCGTAAGGTGGGTTGACGTAGTAAGAAAGCACCAAAGTAGTATGATGAATGAACTCCAAATCAAATCATTGAAATTGAGACAGAAAAAGAGTTAAAGAACAAAAGAAATAAAAAAAGAAACAAAGAAATACATGTAAATAAAACTACAATATGAAGAGTTTCTTACATTGACACGAGTGTGTGGGCACAATTGTCGACTTAAAAATTGCACTTACCTGTAGTGTAGTGGTGCGGTCCAATGTCATTGCACAAGCGCAATAGTATCACGTCGTCCAATTCTACGGACGGCGAAAGTTGATGATTTTTACGGCAAAAACATTTTTTCCGTGAAAAATATGTATGCACGATGGTTCCAGTCAGTTTTAATCGTGTTTCCAGATACACTCTGATTACAACCATTGTATTTGATGGTATTTTAAGCTTGTTAGTTGTCGATAAATGAGCCTGTTGACGCTAATTAGTGCGTAGCCTACTTTAGCTGGATAGGTATCGCACGGGAACAAGATAATTTGAACGGAAAGTGTTGGTTTCAAGTACCCCAGGGCCCCACCCCTCCATATTTAAAATTTTGAGTCCAAATATTTTTGATGACCATTTGGGTTTATATTTTGGGGGTTCAAGTTTTGGGGGCAAATATTATTTTTTTTTTTTAGCCAGTTGTTCAGGCCAAATAACTTTGGGACCATTTAGGTGAAAATTTTATCTTGCCCAATGTGTGAGGGAGGGTCCGAAATTTTATAAAATTTACAATAACTCCACAAGCTTAGCTCGGATTGTATCCAAACTTGGAATACAGTTGTTGGGTAATATCTGGTAAATGTGGATCTAACTATGCATTCGATTGATCAATTATGATGTTGGGTGATGACATACACGTACAACACATAACTGTTGCACTGAGCAAGGAACCACCTGTGCCTGTTCGGCTCTTGTTAAAATCCTGAGTCCACCCCATGAATGCTATGCATATGCATATGTGAGTCAGATATCCACATGGAGAAAATTCAGTCTCTATTAAATAAAAAATGCTTAAAAAGAAATGTGCTATTAATAAAACTAATTTGAACCATGTAGGATATATTTTGGTAACTTCACATCACATGGTGGTGGGGGAGGATGGGGTGGGAGGGGGCGACCAGTTAGCACATCAGTTGTTCGAGATCCACCCTTTCCAAGCATTAAACCAAACTGTAAAATTAGATCCCAGAGATTATTTATACATTATAGTGTAATTTCTTTGGCCAGACAAATTTCTGGATCATATCTAACCTAAGAGAATCCTAACATGAGTCATCAATGATATAGTTTGAGACACAGGATACTAGAGTATGTCTACTGCCCAAAGGAATCCTAACATGAGTCACCAAGGACACAGGATTCTAGGGTAGTATGTGTAAGGGAATCATAACATGAGTTACCAAGGATATAGTTTCGGAAACAAGATTCTAAAGTATGTATAATGCCTAAAGCTGGGGTGGGCAACCTACGGCCGGCGGGCCACATGAGGCCCGTCAGTGATTTTTGCGGGCCGTGAGATGTTTCAAGAAAAAGAAAAAAATCAATATATTTTACATAAAAAACGAGCTAACTGCTTAGAATTTAGACAGACATAGTGTGTGCGTATCAATGCATGGTAAACTTCATCAAGTGCATACATTATAATATATACAGGATCTTTAGACAGACATACTGTGTGCATATCAATGCAGGGTAACCTTCATCAAGTGCATGCAGTATAATATATACAGGATCTTTAGGCAGACATAATGTGTGCGTATCAATGCAAGGTAAACTTCATCAAGTGCATACAGTATAATATATACAGGATCTTTAGACTGACATACTGTGTGCATATCAATGCATGGTAAACTTCATCAAGTTCATATAGTATGATATATATAGGATCTTTAGACAGACATACTGTGTGCGTGTATTAATGCATGGTAAACTTCACCAAGTTCATATAGTATAATATATACAGGATCTTTAGGCAGACATACTGTGTGCATATCAATGCAGGGTAAACTTCATCAAGTTCATATAGTATAATATATACAGGATCTTTAGACAGACATACTGTGTGCATATCAATGCATGGTAAACTTCATCAAGTGCATACAGTATAATATATACAGGATCTTTAGACAGACATACTGTGTGGATATCAATGCATGGTAAACTTCATCAAGTGCATACAGTATAATATATACAGGATCTTTAGACAGACATACTGTGTGGATATCAATGCATGGTAAACTTCATCAAGTGCATACATTATAATATATACAGGATCTTTAGACAGACATACTGTGTGCGTATCAATGCATGGTAAACTTCATCAAGTGCATACAGTATATTATATACAGGATCTTCAGACAGAAACACAGTACATAAATTCATACTATACTTAGTTCTGTAAATACAGTAGTAGAGAATAAATGTTAAGTATGTTCCATACCATAGATGTTACCAGGTAATTAAAAACTGTTTACATACTTGAGGTATATTGTACGCGTGCTATCATTACTACATAACTGTACATAGTTGAAATATATTATGGCCATGCTATGGTTACTATGTAGCTGTACATAGTTGAAACATACTGTATACATGCTATGGTTACCATGTAGCTTTACATAGCTCAAACATACTGTATACATGCTATGGTTACTAGGTAGCTGTACATAGTTGAAACATACTGTATAAATGCTATAGTTACTATGTAGCTGTACATAGTTGAAACACTCTGCATAAATGCTATGGTTACTAGGTACAGCTGTACATGGCTGAAACATACTGTATACATGCTATGGTTACTAGGTAGCTGTACATAGTTGAGACATACTATATACATGCTATTGTTAATAGGTAGCTGTACATGGTTGAAACATACT